>JAPYZL010169226.1:0-20574 GCA_030522825.1 Platygaster orseoliae
GAAATTTCCTATAATTTCAAATATGACACTTTGAGAAGTATCTTGGACATTCGAAGCCAGAAGTAGTGATTCTCATTTTTTTTTCTTCAGGAAAACGATAAAATCGGCGATCCAGGTGAATATTTTCATCCTGTTTTGTGCACTTTTGGAAAATTAGTCACCCCTCGCCCCCCCCCCTCCCTTCGCTACAACACTGACTACTGGTGTTGATATAATTTACTGGCTCAGAGTAATCGTCTTCCTTGAATTGGAATTTCAGAAGAATTCTCAAAAATGCAACTTCTGTTCTTCAACCAGCTCATCCAGACCTCAAAAACCCCAACATACCCCTCTTTTCCCGATTTCCGCGTTTCCATCACCCAGCCTAGACAAATTAATGAATCACAGTCAAAGGAATTCGCGACATCCTGCGAGCTCGTGGTCAACGTGTCAAAGTTCAGGCGCTCCACAACGGGCGCTTTGTCTTCTCGCGAATGTAATGATAATTCAACGTGTCACTCGCGTAATTAACAGCGCGATCATGCACTCCGGGAAATTACGGTGGGATTCTACGACGGCAAAACATGCTTGATTCTAATTCCCGGACAAACAATATCATTGTCCGGTTCGAGGACAATCTCGAGATTCTGTTCGGGGAAGCTCGTTGTTCCGCGACTCATCTTTTTACATTTCTTTCCACCCAAGACCTTGATATTAACATTGGGGGGAGGGCAATATCCCAATCGCTGTATAATTTATTCTCGTAATTACAACGTTAACTAATAGAGCAGCGACTGCCTTATCACGTCGCGATAAGAACGAGATAGCACCGGAGAGCGAAAACAGTTTTTGCCTCGCAAAATTTGGGATTTCCGAAAATTGTTGTGTTGGTGAAAAGTTATTTCTCCTTTGGTTCGCAGGGGCTGAAATGGAACAACCGTGATAATGCGGTTCTCACGCGCCTGTCACTTGTGCAGGTATTCAAAACCGAGATAAGATGTCTTGTCTGCGCGTGGGTGATTAGCTAATCACCTTTGTCGACAAGTCTCAGGCGTTCTTGGGAAAGTTATTTTAGCCAACATTGAAAATGGAAGATGCACTTTTTTTCAAACTTCCCTTCAAGTTCCGTGTTGTAAAATACAATTTTCAAATTGCTCGGCGCGATAGAAAAAATGTTAACTAACCTCATTGAAGAGAGCGCAAAGAGCATTCCGCGTGGGGCATTAAAAAGGAAAGGAACAAGCGAGCGTAAACTGTACAGTGACGTTTTTAGATCAAGTTTCACTTCTCCGCTGTCTCTCTCTACACAACATCGCGAATCGCGGAAGAAACGCGCACCGGAAGCCAGACATTCCGGATTTGAATCACCCTTTTATCGCCCCGTCGAATCTATTTCTTCGGCGAGGAGAAAATCGGGCGGGGCACGAATAATTGGCATTACACTGAGGAAAAAATCTAGTACTTTTTGCTAAAACACATAGTAAACGTTGTAAATTTTACTATGTATAGTATTGTGAAAATTATATATGTACAGTAATACTTATGGTAAAATGTAGAAATTGTGGACATGTAAGGTAATTTCCCGTATTTTGCATAATTAGAACTGTTATCTACTAAAAAATACGATATGTTTAGTATTTTTTATTGTAATTGCGATATTTGAAGTTTTCCTAGAATATATAATAGTAATTTTTCCAATATTTACTGTACGAATTTCTCCCCTGAAAAAAAATATGTTCCAAAATTTCTCTGACTCACATTTTTGTCGCGTCGATGATCCTCCATCAATGAAAAATCCAGCCGTGACGTGGTCTCGGGCGCACCAAAAGAAGACGCGAAAATATTATCTCGGAGTCTTTTTCTCTCGATCCACTAACACTCGATGTCCTCGTTTTTCTTTTTTTTTTTACTTGCACTTCACGCGTCGACGATAACAACGACGATCGTCGTCTTCGTCGTCTTCGTCATTGCGTACACGGTTTTCGTCATCGTCACTCATTTGTTCCTTTTTTTTGTTCTTTTCCTCGGGAAAAGCACGATGCAGGTGGAAAATACTCCACCGCAAATGTTTCCTTTTGGGTGGTGATCTGTAACAAAGTACGGGGAATAGGAGATATGAGAAGTCTTTCTTGAACGTGAACATGGAAGTGGAAGAATTTGCAGAGGGTGGTTTTAGAAGTTGCAATATTTCCCGAGATAGTGGTATATCAATGATTTTCACATGTAAGAGTATGAAAAATAGGAATAATGAACTTAAAAATCAATTAAAATACTACCTTGATGATGATGATTTTCAAAAATGAAGTAATAAATGAAAAAAGAATGAAAAAAAAGTGAATACAGGTAAAAAAGATAAAAAATGTAGATACTGAAATTCAAATAACATAAATAATGGCTTTTCGTTAGTTAAAGTAACTCAAAAATAATAAAAATCCTAGTTTCAGAAAAAAATAGTTATTAATGTTTCACTAGCATAACGTAGAAAAAAAAATTCGAGCAATTTTGTTGGGCCATTGATTAATTAGAAAAACTATACTTTGAGAAAATGTTGGAAACCTAAAAAAATGTAAACCTTGCAGCGTCGAATTTGTAGAAATTTAGACAGAAAATCATAAGAATACAAAAGATTTTTTCGAATCATCAAAAGAATTAGAAATTTATGAAAGAATTGTTTTGGGAAAAATCTGAATAAGAACGTAAGATAACTGAGAATTCTAGATAATCAAAGTCTAAAAAAATGTATATAAAAATCTATGGAAATACTATGAATTTATAAGAATACAGTTAAACGCTATATAATCTTATGAACAATTCAAATACTACGAAATTATATAAAAATTATTTAATGTTCAAAATCCGCGTCCATCTCATTTTTCTAGACATCTATAAAAATATTGTAAATCTATCAACATACAACAATATCGTATGAATAGCCAAAAATACGAAAATTCAAGAAACTCCTAAAATATTAAAAAATTATAATCTCACTGACTAAAAGTCACAAAAATCGAGTTCCATTATATCACATACGTATATGATAATTTTCGAATCTGGACTACAAATTTATACAACTGAAACTACAAAATACGTTACATTGAAAAATTTTGAAATCTATTTAAAAAAATATATTTTATTCTTATTTCAAGAATTTTTGAAATTGCTGTATTTTATGCTACCCATATAATTTTGTCTTTTTGATTATATTTTAGTAAATTTTCGAAATTCTATTATTTACTTTGCAGACTTCTAAAATTTGCTGTTAAAGTACCAAAATTTACAGCGATTTTGAGTTCGTAGAATTTTTGAAGATTTCAAATTCATTCATAGATGGCTATATAGTTTTTTAGAATTTGATGCTCTGGAATTCTGATTTTAATACATTTTCAGTATTTTAAAAATGTCCGGAAAAATCATATCTACACAGATTTTAAAAATTTTATAGATATAATATATTTACGTATTGTTTAAGTACCCAATTAAAAAATTGTATTCATAAATTGTTAATCGCCAAAGACTAAAAATCGTACAATACCAAAATAAATATATTTTTCTATTTTCCTAATACAAAATCTTATAAGCAAATTTAAAAATACGAGAATATAGGAAATTTATACAGTATTCAAAATATGAGAGGATGTAATTTTCCAAGACATTTTTAGAAATACTGGAAGTTTATAAAAATTCGGATTGTAGAGCATCGAAATGTAGAAATCTGTATGACAGCCCCAAAAATAAAAAATCGAAAAACTTTAAAAATAGTAAAGACTCAAAATTGTTGTAAATTTTTAAACTATTGCATCAAATTTCTAAAATCAGGGAAGTGAATCATCGAATTCCGAAAAATCTATGAAAATACAAAAAAAAAGTACAAGAAAATTATTGTACGAATAGCATTAAATACGGAAATTTTGAAATTCCTGAAATACCTAAAAAATACATTTCTTTTGGGATTTCATAATTTTGAATTTCAGTAGTAATACTTTTCAATTTTACAAATTCTATATAGTTCGAAAGTTGAAATTTTTCTACATACATTTCAATATAATGAAATCATAAATAATAATTAAATTCATAATAAATTTAATATTATTATTTAATAATAATAATAATAATAATAATAATAATAATAATAATAATAATAATAATAATAATAATAATAATAATAATAATAATAATAATAATCATTAATAATCATAAATAAAAATTTATTATTAATATCATTCATAATAAAAAAATAAAATTTTAAATATAATTCAAGTTGTATTAATAATGAGAAAATATGAAAAATACTTAGTAGTAAAACTTTGATTTCTAGACGATCATTAAATCAAATTTTTTCATATACATTTTTAATATGATGAAACTTTATTTTTGAAGTTTTTAAGTCACTGAGGTGGGAAATTTTTTTTTTTTTCTGATACTCTTAGAATTGTTTTCAATCTTTCTGAATATTTCACAAAAAAAAAGTTGTAAAAATGTAGATATTATCATTATGTAAGTTAATTTCCTATATCTTGCATACTGAGAACTGTTATTTACTAGAATAAAAAATACAATATGTTTAGTATTTTGTACTACATATAAATTATAATTAAGATATTTGACGTTTCACTATACTGCAAAGTAAAAATAAATATATTTATTGCTACATATACAATAATATATGGAAAATTGAAATAATCTTGTTGGTTTCTGTAGAATACAGTAAAATTTCGAATATTTATAGTAGAAATTACTAGATGTTTTTCTCAGTGTATATTTCAAATATCTCATAGATTCTTGAAATTTCCATACTTTTTGAAGCCTTGATAAAATTTTGTGACGTTTTTGAGTATTCTCAAAATTTTCTAGTATTTCTACTGATTTTTATATACTGTTTTTGAGAATTCAATGGTCTAGAATTCCAAATTTTTTGTAGATCGTACGTAGTTGTTGAGATTTTTCAGAAAACAGTTCTTTCATAGAATTCTTATACTTTTAGCTTTTCTTCAGTTTGTGCATGATTCAAAATATTTTACGAACTTTAACGAATTTTTTTCTAAATTTCCCGAATTCGAAGCTTGAATATTCAAAGTTTTCAAGATTTTCAACACTTGTAAATTAAAATTTTTCTTTTATTGTATTCTATTGTATTCTATTTAATTCTATTTAATTCTAGTTTTTCCGAGTGAAAACAGTTTTTGAAATTTTATTACTTGATATATATCATCAATATATAGAAATTGGTATTGATATTCAAAATATATCACCATGAAATATATTCATTGCTTAATTCACTAAAATATATTGAAAAAATTGAAATAATGCTGTATATTTCCCTATAGAATACAGTAATTTTTCCAATATGCATAGTACAAATTACTATGTTCCTTTCTTACTGTACAAATCTAATGAGAAATAAAGCAAAGAATCCTCGGTGTGGAGTATATAACAAGGCATGAAAGCCTGGGTTGGCAGGAGTGGTAGGGAGGACCTTCACCGGGAGGTGGTATAGTGTATGGAAGAGCAGGATCTCCGTTGCGGTTTCACTTTTAAATTCCTCCACTCTCTTCTTCCCACCGCGACTAGGTCGGACATCGCTGTTAGTTTTACCGATCCCGTTCCCGTTTTACCGTTAACGCAACCCGTAACATAGTTCCATTCAGCACGTGCTCCTCGCTCATTTCACGCCCCCTTAAAACTCATTTCAAATCACGTCGCACGACAAAAATTTTGCCTCACGTCACAGTCGAAAGCCTACGAAATTTAAATCTAAATTCATGCACATAATAAATTAGATTGTATAAATTCATTATGATTCAGGGGAAAAAATGCAAAATTTTGCAACACAAAATTATATTATTTTCTTACTCATTTTAATTATAAAATATTATTAGTTATTTTATACAAGTAACGTTATTTTCGTAAATATTTCATTATTGCAGGAAGTTTCGTTGAAAACCTTGTAAGGAAAATTGTGAAAATCTGATAGAATGTGTAAGAGTGTTGGAGAATAGAAGTTTTCGCGTGTTTTCCATATGTTACGATCGAACAAGGAAGAGAAAATGACCACCTATCGGCTGTTTGATACGGTTTCCTTGCGGACATCATAAATTCTGCCACAACTGAAACCCGTTTCAATTAGCGACTTTCACTCGGCTCCTAATCCTGCTATATCATCGCATACAACCCATTGCATAAACAGCGCCAAGATTTAAACGCTATTTTCCCTGGTCGTGATCCAAAACTTGACCTTTATTAGAAACCGAGTATATCATCCTTAAATTAAGAATTAAATATTAATTTATATTACTGGCTGATGATTTTGAAAATTCGAATAGAAATTTAAAATAAAAAAAAAAGTTTATAAACGTTGTGAATAGTAGAATGGGCAGTTTTGAGTGGTATTTTATCCATCTAAAATTTTTTATATTTCACAACTGAAATTTATAGGTCCTTTTGTTTTATAAATACACGAGAACTTTTCAAAATTTCTTCAGTTACAGAATGAAATTTTTAAATAAAACAAGAGTATTGAAAATAGACGAAATTCATTTGAATCATTTTTTTTTGAAAATTTTTGTGTTGATATTAGTTTGTTCAATGTTTAATATTTAATATTGATAATGATTTTTAATAGTTAATTATTTTTAATTTCAATAATGTTATTAAAATTTCAATATTAATAGTTTAAATATTCTTTTGTTAAAAATTTATGGAAATATTCAAAAATTCAAGAACAGTTTTACTCCTTGAACATCGAATTTCAGAAAACTCTAGAGAAATTTAGATTGGCAAAAAGAAATTCAAGTTGTATGAATGAAAAGAAAATATGAAAAATACTGAAAATACTAAAACGTTGTATTCTAGACTAACTAAAAAAACACTAAAAAATCTTAAAAACACTTTAAAAAAGTACAAAATATGATAAATCTATCAAATATTTAAAATCTGATTTCTTCACGTATTTTAAAAAATAGAACTATTTTAAGATTCAAAATCTATGTGAGGATAATTTTTTTGGAAATTCATAAAACTCAAATAAAACAGTCGAAAGTGTAGTTTTGAAGTTCAAAGCCCTCCAAAAATTTAAATAAAGTTTATTGTACTTTTTTAGAAAAATAAAAAAGAAAGTAGTGTTCTATTACATTTAATTCAGTTTCGAAAAAATAATGTATAGATGTAGCAATAATAAATAACAATATAAGTGCAAATTATCAAAAAAATATTGACTGAAATTTGGAAAAAACGTAACAATAAAACGCTTAGATATAAATTCTTAGAGTTTAACAATGTTCAGAATTTTAAGGCTTACTTGAAAATAACAATAATCTTTATGCAATAGAAAAATTTTTACCTCAACATAATTCTTCTTATACGTGTTTCTAATAATTTATTTATATATCAATTAATAATGTAAATTATATATATATATATATATATATATATATATATATATAAATAAATAAACAAAGTATTGATTACTACAATTAAAAACATAGTTTATTACATAATAAAACAAAGTTTCCAAATAATCCATGAATTCTAGAAAACTTTTTGTGAAATGTTGAGAAAAGTTTTGAAATATCTTCTATTTTTGAAAATCTTGTAAATCTTGTAAATAAAAAAAAATGCAGTCTTACTTGAAAATAACAATAACCCTTGCAATAGAAAAATTTCTTCCTCAACATAATTCTACTATGCATGTTTCTAATAATGCAAATGGCTGGAAAAAATAAAAATCCAAAAAAACTGTTTCAACCTAGTGAATAAAGAAAAACTGCGATTAACGAAAATGCTGAAAATTTTTTGGATCATACAAGAGCTCAGGAAAAAAAATTCTCAAAGTAAAGTAATTCAATGTAATAACTTTTTCTTCCAAAAATCCTCACGATTTTCTAAATAAAAGTAAAGTGAAACATGAGAAATTTTCAGATTAGGAATTTTTCTCTCGTTGAAGAGTTTTTATGAATATTTTGAAAAAATTTTTCAACCCTAGTAATTTCCCATTTTCCCAAGTTCGTCAGTCACTTTCCAAATATTTCCTTCTTTCCAAACTCAAAATACAAAAAGAAACCTCCCCCATAATTTCCGAAAATCCAGAACTTACTTTCCATCCCCTAAACTTGAACCAAAAAGATTAACCAAATTAGGTAATATTAGGTAATAACCTCGGAAAAATGTTCAAAAATAAATTTCAAAAATTACGTTTCTCAAGCTCAAAGCCCATGAAACTCGTGCGCCATGTTCACCCCAAAATTAAATAGCAAAAAAAAATCGAAGCTCGACCCCGTGACAAATAATTTTTTTTCGACAGAGAAGCCGTTCTATTCGAGATAATCGTAAAGTTTATTGACCCGAGCTTCGCTCGACATTCTTCCGTAAGAATATCCCCCATCGATTTTCGGCGAGGAAACCGAGACATTTTGCTATTTATCTTTTTTTTCCTTACTGGCTAGGACACCCCCGCCCCCCACCGTATTCTCCTACGCCATTGCCTTTTTTTCTGGCTATGGGCGGTGTCGATGCGAATACGATGATTTATTGAAAAAAAAACTGATTTTGGAATAGTTAAAATTAGTTGCGAATCTCAAGGGGGGGGGAGGGGGTTTTGGGGTGGAGCCCCGTTCTTAAATTTGATAAATATATGCGAAAATTGAAATTTGTTATTAAAGTGTGTGTTTTATTTGGTGAGAAATTACAAATATTCCACATTTTTACAGGAATTTACAGGAATCCATGCTTTGAATATATTTTCATGATTTTCAAAAAAATTTTTTGAATAATTTATATTTACAAGAATCCATTCTCATTACATTCGAAATTGTTTTTATGTATTGTTTGAGTCGTGCAAATAATTATAATGATAATTAAATAATTGAATAATTCTACTATTTTCTGCTAAAAGCGAAAAAATCAATGTAAATTTTTCTGCCATTTTTCCAAAATAAGAACAGAAAAAAAATTAAATCTTATATTGTTTTCTTCAATAATAATCTTAGAAAATATGACACTTGGTGTCGACCCAACAAGAAGTTTTGATAAACTTGAGCATATTCTTTATCAAATGGAAAATAGACTCGAGATAATCTTATCTGTCAGTTTTGAACGAAAAATAGTCAAGTACAGTTACATTTTTCTGTCATACGAAATTCCATCTGAGAAGAGAAAAGAACAGTGAAATTTTTCTAAAAAACAAACAAAATCCACGTGAGTAGTAACTGTAATTTTCAGCAATAATGTAGTAAAAAAAAACTAAATTATTATTGGAATTTCGTTGATGAGTTTTTTTATATTTTTGAATAAAAACCGTGATTGAAGTTCGATTGCAAAATTATTAGAAATTTCATGTTCTTTATTGCTATTTTTACACGTTTCAGAAAAAAATGAGAAAATTTTTATTACGTAAAAATATGATTTGAAAAATACAGAAAAAATTGAAATTTTTAGTGTCAAAACGTATCGAATTCATTGAATTCATCTCATTCCGAAAATTCAAAAATTATTGAAAACTTAAAAATTGTTTTGATTTCATTCGGAAATGTGTAGAATTTGAATTATAAAAAAATTTTAAAATAAAATAATAATAAAAGTAGAATAAAATAAACATAGCTTGAAATTACAGAAAAACTTTTAAGATATTTTAAAAAATTATCCAAAATATTTTTTAGCATTGGAAAAGTGTGTAACTATAAAAAAAATTAATTAATTCTTTCAAATAAACAGAAAACAGTCAAAAATCCTTGCATTTCCCTTTGATGCAAATTTCAAAAAAGTCTCCAGATATGAAAAAAGAAGTGCAATTCAAAATTTCTTTCTAGACTTTCAAATTTTGTCTGAATATTGAACCTAAACCAAGAAATATCAAAATCCTCCGATTTCTTGAATTTTCTTTTACAAAAATTGCTCGATTTTATTCGTTAATAATAGCTCCACTAAAATCCAATATAAATGTAAATCATACGATTAAAAGAGGCCGTTAGGTTTCTTTAGAAAAATAAATCACGAACCACTGAATTCAATTTCGAGCTTTCGCCTTTAATTTAACCCTCCTCAGGAAATTCATCGCATTAATCATCAAAACTGTTTCATTCAAAAAAATATTTCTGATCCGTCGTTTCGCAACTTTGCAGAATAGAATTTTGAAAAACCCACAAATCTTGAGAAAATCGCCAATCAAAAAACTGTACTTTTAATTTTTCAAGTACCAAAAAATCAAAAAATTTCCCATGAAATCTACTTTTTCAAAAACTCAAAATTAACGTGCCCCAAGTTAAAAAAGTGTATGGAATAAACGAAATTGAAAAAAGTTAGTAACATTGGATTGTTGAATAAATATAAATTATTCGAAACCATCCGAAAATTTCAAAATCCACTTCCTCAGATTTGAAATAACCCAATTTCACTCAGAAATTTTTTTAGAATATCACGAATCGAAAATCTGTACTTTCAATTCCTCAAGTACTCAAACATCAAAAAGTTTCTCATTAAATTCAACTAAAAAACTCAAAAATTAACGTGCCCCAAGTTCTAAATGTTTATGAAATTAATAATGGAAACTGAAAAAAGTTAGTAACATTGGATTGTTAAATAAATATAAAGTAATAAAAACTTGTTACTGCATTTCCAAAATCAAAACCACCCCGAAATTTCAATATCCACTTTCCAAAATAAAAAAAAAAAACAAACTCCACTCACAAATTTTTTAGAAAATCACTAATTACAAAAACTGTCCTTCCAAATTCCTCAAATACATACTCAAAAATCAAAAAGTTTCTCATTGAATTCAACTCAAAAACTCAAAAATTAACGTGCCCAAGTTCTGAATGTTTATGAAATAATGGAAACTGAAAAAATTTAGTAACATTGGATTGTTAAATAAATATAAATTAATCAAAAACTTGTTCCTGCAATTTCAAAATCGAAACCTCCCAAAATTTCAAAATCCACTTTCAAAAATTTGAAAAAAAAAAAACACTTTTCGACTCACAAATTTTTTAAAAAATCACCGATTACAAAAACTCTTTTTCCAAATTCCTCAAATACTAAAAAACCAAAAATTTTCTCATTAAATCCAACTCAAAAATTAACGTACCCCAAGTTCTTAAAGTTTATGAAATAAATATAACCGAAAAAAATTAATAACATTGGATTATTGAATAAATAAGTAAATCGAAATTACCCCACAACTTAAAAATCCACATCCTAAAATTAAAAAAAACCCATTTCTACTCACAAATTTTCTAGAAAATCACTAATTACAAAACTTTCCTTCCAAATCCCTCAAATACTCAAAAATCAAAAAGTTTCTCATCAAATCCAACTCAAAATTAACCTGCACAAGTTCCCAACCTTCATGAAATAAACGAAACCGAAAAAAGTTAGAAACATTGTATAATAAAATTGAAATAAATATGAATTAATCGAAACCACCCCAAAATTTCGCAATCCACTTCCCGAACAAAGAATACAATAAAAATCTTACGCTTCTCTTCCTGGTCCTCCGCCGCTCGACCCAAGGAAAATCCAGGGAAACGCGACGAAAATCCAGAATAATCCCGGTACGAAAAAAAACGAAAAATCAAATATCCACTCGACGATCCCGGGACTCAACCACTAAACTCACTGACGAGGTTTTTCCCAATCACTTCACTTTCTCCCGCGGCGCGCCGCGAAAGAGTTCGCTTCCGCGAGTTTTCCCGGGTCCACCGTCGGGCCCCTCCTCTCCCCTCCCTCTCGCCCTGGGCCCTCCTCCTCCCCGACACACGTGAGGCCCCCCTTCGACTGCCCCCTCTTCCTCTCCCGTTACATTACATCGGCTCGCGCGCGAAAGTAACAGGGAAATTTCGCGCCGAATTTTCGCGGAAAACACGCGGCGGGGGGTAGGGGGAGGAGGGGGGCGGGCGGGCGGAAGAGGGCGCGGGGCAAGAGGGGGATATTTTCTATTGTTATGGAAAGAAATTTTTTTCCTCGTTTGGCTCGTGGACACATACGCGTGTTACTCTCCGCGACGACTCGTTGGAATATAAAAAAGAATTTCCAGGGGGGGAAGAAAAATAGTAGAGAGATAGAGCGAAACTGGCAAAAGGAGCTTTAGCGGCAACACGACGGAGGCTAGTGCTCCGAGCAGCCGGCAGCGAGCGGCTCTGGGGTCAACGACCCCCTCGTCCCGTCAACCAGCTCCCCTCCGTTGGCTCCCGCGCCACCCCCCCCCCCCCCCCGCCCCTCGCCTCGCCTCACCTCGCCTCGCCTCGCCTCCCCTGCCGTCGCCCATCGCCGCGCGGTAGTGTCCCCACTCCGGAGTGTAGTTTTCCGGGGTGGGGGAGCGCGAGAGGGAGGGCCAAGGCGGCGGGGGAGCCGGAAGGGGTTGGTTTTCCCCCGGGGGTGAAGGGGTGGGAAATGGGGGACTTTTCGGGAAGTTCCCCGAAGGGGATTTTTTCGGAAGACAGTTTTTCCGGGAAAATGATGTTTTTGGAGGAGTATTTTTACTGTTGATGCTGATTTTTGTAGGATTGTTTTGATTTTTGTTCTTTGGAAAGTGTTGTTGAGTATGTAGAGTGAATTTCTATTGAAAATGAAATTGTTTAAGAATGGTATTTATACTGGGAATTCATGAAAATACTGGAAAGTAGTTTGGAATTTCACAAGTTGAATAGTAACATGGAAAATATAGTATATTGAGAAAAAAATCTGGTAATTTGTGCTATAGATATTGGTGAACAATTCAAATATTTTCAGAAATTGTCTATTTTTTTGCATTTTTCGTAATTTTTGAATACTGTTCAAGTTTTCCACATTTTCAAAAACATTACCATGCACGATTATAGTAAAATTTTCCCAAAATAAGTTTGTTTCAAAGTACATTTTTGTAGGATAATTTTCTGTAGAATTTTTGTCGTTCATTTTTATTTTAGTTCTATAAAAAGTATTATTTAGTGAAAAAAAATTTCGTTCGTTTTTAAAACAAGATAAGAAATATTACAAGTCATAATAAAGAAAATTATTTCACCAAAAAATATCAATGCGAAATCGCAAAATTTTTATAACTGTAGTTTATCGAAAATTGGAAAACTTTCTTACGTATTAGGGTGGTACTTATTTGGGAAAAGTTGGAAAATGATACGCGACCGGCCGGAAAATTAATCAAGGTATTAAAAAAAAATTTTCTCAAAATCTGAGCCAATTCGGACTATATTAACACGTGCCTCTAGAACAGTGATTTTTTAAATGGGAAATACATGTAATTTATCATCCAAAACAGGAAAAATTTTTTATCATATATCATCATATTCACTCGGCTTGAAAGAAGGGAAAGAATTTTCGGAATCGTCTAGAAAAATTACAGTTAAAGTCTGATATCACGTACAACAATAAAAGCAAAGGTTCAATTTTTTAAACCAATTCATGTAGGCTATGAAAATTTTTTCCTGTTTTGAATGATAAACTACATGTATTTCCCATTTAAAAAATCACTGTTCTAGAGACACGTGTTAATATAGTCCGAATTGGCTCAAATTTTGAGAAAAGATTTTTTTTTCATACCCTGATTAATTTTCCGGCCGGTCCCGTATCATTTTCCAACTTTTCCCAAATAAGGACCACCCTAATATGTATACAAAATTTATGATAATTTTCATGGAAATATTCTAGATTATCAACATTTTAAAACCAAGTTATCAAAACTTCCCACAGTTTACAGGATTTATGCGAAATTTCTACGACGCTACGAATTTTTCAATTTTCAATAATTACACACAATTTTACAATTTCAGTCTTCTTTTATTTAACCAAAAATTTTTTAATGTCGAACTTGACATTAAAACTGTGTAATTTTTTGGAATTTCTCGTAATTTTTGAATTCTGTTGAAGTTTTTCACACTTGCATCAAAAAACCAAAAAACATTATCGTACGTGATTGTAGTGAGCTTTTCCCAAAATTATTTTGTTTCAAAGCATTAATAAAGCAATAGGAAAATTGTTCATTATTTAGTGTAATTTGTTAAAGTTATTATAATTATTATGTATTGTAGTTTTTCCTGAGGAGGGCATAATAAATGACAAAGGCTAAAAAATGAAGAAGAGGAATCATTAATGTTACTGACTCTGAATGATTTTTGGGGGTTTTGAGAATTGTAGTGGGTTATTGCGAAAGGGAAGTTTCCTGATAGACATTTTTTTGGAAGACAGTTTTTTTTATAAGAATCTGAAAAATGTTAGGAGAATATATATATTTTAAAATGGCTAGAATATTTATCGAAATCCTGAATTTTCAGGATAAAGAAATATAAAATGTAGTTGAAATTAGTAACGTTACCAAAAAAATTGATGCCAGCGCCCTAGTGGCAGTTTCGGAACTAAAAAATCCGACAACTTTAATCAATTCATTAAACAAATTCTGGTCAACTGAATGACTGTCAAGTATACTCAAAATTTTCCTGATAATTTTCTGCGTGGCGGGGACATCAATTTTTGTATATAAAACATCGGGAAAGTGTTTTTAAAAAATCGAGAAGAGTGACGTGTGACTTGTTGCCCTCTTCAATATTTTCTACACAAAAAACCCCGGATTGGTCGGATTTGAATCCCAGCGACGGTTGAAAACGCGACCAATCAGAAAGCTCTAAATTATAACTGCCAAATGCGGTATTCAAACTGACCAAAAATTTCGGAAATTCTTATTAACTACGATTGTACATCAGTTATTTGCTTGGATTAATTGTCAGAGTATCGTGAAATATCGCCATTTTCAGGGAACGTTTGAAATCGCACTGAAAATGGCGGACTTGATGGGTCTTCTTTTTTGAAGTTATGTCAGAAAATGATTAGATTCGAGTTGGCGAATGTTAGGTGACATTGTAAATATTGAATTCTCGATTCGCGATTTCTCCAAGGCGTGAAATCTTCAGGACATTGACTTTGAGATATCACCCGGCGCTTCGTCGTCAACTCTTATCGCATGTGTTCGTCGTACCTTATCTTTTCCTTCTCTCTTTTGCTCTGCTCGAATGCCCGTCCACGCCATTTCAATCATTTCCTCAAGATTTCGCGATTATCAAATCTTGCGTTCATGAACCTCGCACCGAGATTCGTCACGGTTATCAAATTTCGCTCGAATCTCGCAACGATTAGTCCGCTTATTTTTTTTTCAACTTCCGTGATGATTATGACATTGTTTGCTCAGGAATTTGTTTTTTCTGAAGATTGTTTTATGGAAAATGTTACATTACATAACATATATAATATATATTATGAAATATTATTATGAAATAAACTACCTGGCATGCAGGTTGCAACCCAACAGCAACCTTCCAAGGTTGCTGTTGGGTTGCTAATTTTTAAAATGAACATTTAAGTCTACGCTAGATATTTTCATTTGGAATGCCTTTGTTCCTCATCTTTCATCATTCATTGGATAATTCAATCGTTCAAACTATAAAAATTTGGCTGTCAATTGGCATTTTATATAATGTTCTAGGCATCAACGGCATCAAGCTTATTTAACGATAGCCAACTTTTCACGTTTACAAACGCTCGTGAGGCTGAAAAGTGTAATGCGATAGCAAATTATTGGTATTCGATGAAAAAAATTGTTGACTGCATCATTAATTTCGCTTTTAAAAACTTAACGAATATTATATGACTGGAATTTTGAAGAAGTCTACGTTGTATTTTTTTTTACTATCTAATGATGTATTTATACTGATAATTGATTGCAATAAATTGTGTACGAATTGTGTGATACGCATACCAAATTTTTTCTAATTGTGTTTCATCACTTTGTCAGCAATTATTTAATTAGTTTTTCAGTCAAATAATACCGCAAATACAAATTTTCTTTTCACAGACGGAATTCAGAAAATATTCTTTTTTTTTTAATCCGTCATAATCAATGTACTAGAGCATATTTTATTACTTTTTTTTTACTATCTAATGATGTATTTTTACTGATAATTGATTCCAACAAATTGTGATTAAATTGTGTGATACGCATGACAAATTTTTTCCAATTGTGTTTCATCACTTTGTCAGCAGTTATTTAATTAATTTTTCAGTCAAATAATAGTGCAAATACAAATTTTCTCTTCACTCACTGAATTTGGAAAATATTTTATTTAAATCCCTCATAATCAATGTACTAGTGCATATTTTATTACATTTTTTTCGTACTACATATCTAATGATGTATTTTTACTTATGACTGATGCAAATATTATTGGTACCATACAATTGTGAGTATAGTGTGAGATATGTTTCACAAATTCTTAAAAAATGTGTTTATTCGTTAATTTGTGAACATTTATGGTATTAATTTTTGTGTCAATAAGTTTTGACGATAATATAAATTTCCTCTCTTCTGATGACTGAATGTGTCATAAAATTTATTCTTATTTTGAAAAATTTTGAAGAAATGATTGTAATGCTGCTGGAGCATATTTAGTAACATTGTTTTTATATATCGTCTAATGTTAGATTAGCTGCTGCTTTTTTCCGTAGCTGGCTTAATTTCTGGTTCCGCGGAAATCGATGACCTTTGCTCGCTTCGTTGCCACGATTAAAAACACTACACTTCTTGCTTGGCATTTTCGAGAAGTTTAAGTGATAACGAGTATTAAATAATTATTAAAATCAATTCAAAAATGCCGCGAATAGACAATAATGTCAAGATTCAAAACAATTCAAAAAGACGATTGCAGCGCTCCAAGGGGAGGTTGCCTGAAACAACTTGGGAATTGGCCAAACTCTCCATAAGAGTCGAAGGCCCCTGAATTGACCCACTCGTGATTTTCACGGCCTCCTTTTAATCGGCCCGATCATTTTTTCCGGTTCCCCGCAGTTCCCCGCCGCTCGCTGAGCGATAAGGAAGCCGGTTTTTGGGGGCAAGTGGGGATTGGTAGGGATCCAAGGGGACACCGCATCGTTAGCAAGTTTGATTGTTTGAATCTCGCGCTCGTTCACGCGTCTCTTAGGTGACTTGCCCTTCTCCAAAAAGCTCGGATTTTTTTTTCGACCCTCCCGCCCCTGTTTCGAACGCCGATTTTTTTACTCGGGCTGGTCTCACTCGAGCTCTATCGCCCCTATCCCTATCTAGAATTCTGGTTCTGGACCGACCATTTGAGTTGATTTGAGCTTCCAGGGAGAAAGTCGTCGACGTTAAATTTCCCGTCGCTCTCCGTTGACTGTGCTACGTTCATAAAGGTACGTGATAATTAACAAGTACAGATGATTTTAGAAACGCGCAACTTACTGAAAATGTATCAATTTTTAAATTTATTGAGTTCAATTTCCCAACCATCAAGTTTTTCCTCTTTTCCGTAGATTAGAATGACAAGACTCGTTATTATTTGTTCATTTGTGTCGCTTCTTTTTTCTTATTGTAAAATATTTTCCTAAGAAATTATTTTACAATTTTTATTTTCAATATATTTTCTCAACTGAATAGGCTGTCCATCGAGACTATGCTAAAATACAGGTTCAAAGTCCCCGCGCCAAAAAGAAATCCAGTATTTCTTTTTACGTTTCGAGTCGAAAAGTCCTTTGTCGCTTTTTACAAAACTCAAAAATAAAAAAGTTATTCAACTTTGAAATTCAAACAATAAAAGCGCCTTTTCAACAAATGGTAATAAAATCCAGGGACCGAACTCTACTCTATTTTCTGAATCGAAAAGTCCTTTGCCTTTTTCACAAAACTCAAAATCAAAAAAGATATTCGAGTTTTTTGATTTTGAGATTTGCGAAAAGTGGCAAAGGACTTTTCGACTCAGATGAATATGAAGAAAATTTGGGTAAAGTTTGGTAGATAGTTTTTATCCCCACTCCTCATAAGAGCGCGTTTATTATTTAAATTTCAAAGTTAGATAACTTTTTTATTTTTGAGTTTTGTAAAAAGTGGCAAAGGTCTTTTCGACTCGAAATTTACAAGAAAATACTGGATTTCTTTTTGGCGCGGGGACTTTGGTACACCATGTATAATAATTTGAAATTATTATTTCAGGTACTTTATAATCATATTTACAAATGTTTCATTATTGATGAATAAATTATTATCATTTTACTGTTAGTACAATGTAGAATTCAATATATGTATATTTTATAATTCCCTTGAAACTTTCATTAAATCATAATCTTATGTTGTAGTTGATATTGTACATCATTATAAGGCATTACTTATAACACTGTGCAACAAAAATTGCATTTTTAAGAAAGCCAAAGAAAGTTCCACTTGCGACATGTTCTCTAAGACCTCCTGAAACTATATCCGAAAGATTTTTTGCTCTATCACGTCACATTTGCGAGTAATAATTTTTTAAAGGTTTAATAAATTAAAATCTTTTCCTTCTTCAATTTTCACGCTTTTGGATCGTCCAAAAAATGATATTGTTCAGTTTTTCCTCTAGATCCCAAATATGAAATTAAATTCACGATTTGATCGCTGCTTCAATAATTGAGTTTTAATACGAAAACGTTATTTCTCGGAATCATCAAGACCTAATTGATCCGTGACGGCTACTGTCTGAAACGTTGTCTTTCGGCCGAACGGAGGCCCTTTCCTACCTGAGTTGGAATTTTTCGTCCTCGGGGAAACTTGAATATTTGAGGAAAATCTAATTTTTCACTGTGTTGATTCGATTCGTAATACCCAAGATCCTAACTCAGGTAGAAAAGGGTCCCTGTTCACCCAAAAGACGACGTTTCAAGACGGTTCCCGCCACGGATCAATTAGGGCTTGATGATTCCGAGTAATTCCGAGAAAGAAAGTTTTCGTAGTAATACTCAATAAATTGTTGAACGAGCGATCAAATCGTGAATTTAATCACAAAGTTGAGATCCGGAGAGAAAACTGGACCACATAGTCTTTTGCACGATCCAAAAGCGTGAAAACTAAAGAAATTGAAAATTTCAATTTATTAAATCTTTGAAAAATTATTACTCGCAAATGTGACGCGATAAAGCAAAAAATCTTTCGGATATAGTTTCAGGAGGTCTTAAGGTACATGCTGCAAGTGGAACTTTCTTCGGCTTTTTTTTTGTTCCGCGGTGATATTATATATTCAATATTCAAAATATTACTATTAATTACAATATTGGTGTCTAGTCCCTAAACGTTACAAACGTAGAGTCTAATTCAATTTCTCCCAAAATTATACTGTATTCTACCAGTGATTTCACTATAATCTGAATGGAGTTTTGAAATTCTTTTGACTGAATGTAGTAATCTTACCATTAAATTTTTTACTTGGTACAATTTTTGAACAACTCGGTGAAAAAATAAGAAATGATTTCTAGGCAGGATTCTTTTTTAGAAAGGGTATACATAAATGGAAAAAATCTGGAACGTTATCAGCTTAGAATCCTTGAATTTATCAAAAAACATAGATAATCGTGTTTGCTTGTCATTCAAAAAAGGTCGTGTCTCTGTGTGAGGAATTTGAATAGATAATGATGAAAATAGATTTATATAGTTCGCCTTTCAAAATTCAAAAATGTCTGCTACAGACAAAGGCAAAGAAAATTGGCGTTTAGAGCGACTGCTCTGTCTGAAACCAAGTTGTCTCTTAAGAGCATTGCGATATTTCCGATGTCGATTTGCCGATAAGGTAGGAGTTTTTACTATTTTTCGTTTTGAAAATACGAGAAAATAAAAAAGTTTCCATTCTTGCTATACATAATATAGGCTGAAAAATAATAACATTACATTGAGTACAAAATTTGTTTTATTTGTTCATTTATAATATTCACAGTTTTAAAAAACATATGTTTATTAAAAAAAATTGCTGACAACAGTAAAAAAATAGGTATATTACAAATAAATTATGGAACAACATCAGAATGGGCGCAATTTCCGCACAGGTATACGTATCGCCATTTCCGTAAAAATTGTCACATTTTCGAGTGAAATAGCTCGTTTTAAGCGGAAAAAAATTGCGAATCGACCCGGATATGTGAAATTAGCCGGAGATGGGCAGTTTTTATGCAAATTAAGCTTTAAATCACCAAGTGTGACAATTTTTCGGGGGGAATTTCTCGTACTTAACTGTGTTTTTCCGCGTTCCCCGGCACCAAAATATATCCCCCGCACCTGTGCCATCCGATTTTACACGATTTTGATGGGGTTTACAATTTATTTTGGAACTCGCGGCCAAAATAAACAAAGTTGAGGTCGACGCGATTCAACCCCAAGATGGCGGACTCCGCATACACACAGTAAAAAAAATCTTGCTGAATTACTAGCCCTGGCATGCAGGTTGCAACCCAACAGCAACCGTCAAAGGTTGCTGTTGGATTTATAGGCTGTCCCGCATTTATAGGCTAGTAGTTTAAATAAAAATTCGTATCTCGCGATCTTATTAAGCAATCACATTTTTTGTTGCCTAATTACTATACAGGGTGTCCCGATGTCCGCGATAAAAAAAAATCCTGAATTCCTTTTTCAATTTCGAGTCGAAAAGTCCTTTACCACTTTTTGCAAGACTCAAAAACAAACAAGTTATTCAAATTTGAAAATTAAACAATAGACGCCCTCTTACGAGGAGTGGGGATAAAAACCACGGAACGAACTCTATCCGAATTTTCCTCATATTTTTCTGAGTCGAAAAGTCCTTTGCCACTTTTTACAAA
>JAPYZL010169240.1:0-12899 GCA_030522825.1 Platygaster orseoliae
TCGAAACGTAAGCGGAAACCAAATGACTGTCAGCATGGACCATCTCCATCTAAAAATTCTGGATTTCAATAGGTTCTTCAAGATAACGTTTTCAGTGCAAAAAATACATGTCGCTTTCGAACTCTAGTTTAATTTTGCCTGAAGGAAGATTACCTGGTTGAGTCAAATGTTAGATTTTAAGTTCCTTTGCTAAATTTCGAATCATAGTCTTATGGATTGTTCTACTGGTATATGCTTAATATATTTTTTCTTCATTCATTGATATAAAAACTATTGTAAATTTTTTAATGAAATAGCAGAAGTTTTGCTGAATTATTTACCTCAGTGTTCAGATGTGAAGAATAAAATTGTTTTTTTGAATCATGGCTGTGTCTACTTTATTTTTTGCTACATTCCTACAAATACTTTTTTGTCGACAGTTGAAAACATCGTATAATTAGAGTGACATTAATCATCATGCTTTTCTTCAGAATACAATTCAAAAAAATTAGAGTATGGAAAGTCATGCTTCCTATATGTGTATTTTTTATATTAACTTTGTTATAATGTACTGACTAACGCCGTGTATATCATAGAATTTTCCTTTCGTTCATTACAATATTTGATGTTCAATGATCGTTGCGATAACATACTTTAAAGCTGCAAAATTTATTATTTAATTTTCCATTTTATTGGCTGCTATTAAATTTTACTAGCAAAGTAATTCATCGTAACTTTGAGATAACAATAGAACAGTCGTAATGAACGTCCAGAAAACATTCAAAATAGTAAAAAACAAGATGTTGAAATAGTTATTATTATAATCATATAATTTTTTTATTAGTCACGTTTCGCTGATCACGTCGTCTTTATAATATAAATATTTAAAACGTGATAAAAGTATCAAGTATTGCCGAGAACTGCAAAAAAACTAATGAATTTCGGAAAGGCACACATTGGTTTTAAAAGCTCTTTTGTCTTTTTTGTCATGTATCAGTCAATTTCGAAACATATTCGTTTACGCAAAAGCATACACTCTGGAATGTGAATTCATGAGTTCAACGACACTTTCGCTAAATAGGTAGGTACTTTTAAAACGACATAAACGCTACAATCAATAAACGATAAATTACTACTACAGAAGCATTGAAAACACATGTAGGAAATACTATAGTGAAACGAGCCATAATGACTTCTGGAAATTCGACATCATTATCAACTCGTGCTAGAAAAAAAACTGCGTTGCAAGGAAAACGACGTCTCTGAGCGGAATAAAACAAATACGCAAGTTGTCAAAAAAGTTGTTTATTCAAATGTTTTATCGAATCAAAAAACATCATCAATTTCGAAGATTTCATGATCCAACGGTGAGTAACATGTAAATACGTGGATTTTAGAAATGAAGTCTATACTTATCAGAACCAATCATATGTAAGAATCTAGCAGATGAGTTATAAGTTTCTAAAATTCAATAATTCAAATAAAACAGGCCCAAAGCAAAATTAAAGTTATGTTATTTGAGAGAGTATTTTAATATTGAATGACCCCTTTAATTTTATTATCAGTTAAGTTATACTTCAAAAGTTTCGCAAAAAATCCCAAATCATACACATTATCATGAGACTACAATTATTTTAAAGAACATTGAAATTTTACGGTATGAGCTTCTTATTTTCAATATTTTAATCATACTAAATTACAATTTTTCTTCTTTTTAATTCAATGATTCCTTCTACAATAGAAACTTCTGCTTTAAAACTGGGATCTCCATAACCACGAAGATCTACTTCTACCACAAAATGCAGCTTCGTTTTTTAAGAACTCTCCTACTCGTTGCAACGTGTCACATTCTACCTTACGTACACTCCAAAAATGCAGAACAAGAAATCTGCATACTTAATAGACCTAACATGGAATTAGACCCAGAAGAAGAAGATTAGAGTTCCATGACTGAAGAAATCGCGATAACAATTGCTGAAAAATATTACCCAGCGAAGGACATACAGGAAATAGAAAATGAACAGTTCGGACTAAATTTAGAAAACGTCATTTTTTCAAACTATACGTGACAGAAAACTCGATCTCCATGAGCCTCCGGGAATACTATGCATTAGTGGACTTCAAAGGAGCAGGTTATAGATTCCTTCACGAAGATTCTGAAAATTTAAAGCCACACCAAGCCTTCGAAATGGCGAACGCGATGATATCTCTCGCTGAGCGACATCGCGAAAATAATTTTGGATATGACGACGCTCACGAGAATACGCAATCTTACCAAAAACTAATTGCCCTACAGATATTCCATCATTGTGGCGTGGAGAAGTCAGAGAAACTAGTGTTATAACTGATTTTACTAAAGGTAAGAAATACATGAATGGTCAAAGATTCACATCTTTTTCCAAAGACAAGACAGAAGCTCTCAATTTCATACGATGTGCCAGAAACGATCAGATGCCGGTTCTCTACGAACTTGTCTCGGGAAAACGGTTTTTTTATTTCGACTTCGATACAGTGAAATTTAACGTGAATGATAAAAAAGAAGTGATTATTTTTCCTGGAATGGAATTTCGAATAATCGATTATAGGATGAAAGTTCATCCTTAAACTCAAATCGAATACATGCACATTAGAATGTTCAATGAGAGAGAATTAACTTATGACGTATGGCGACAGAGAAATCACAGGATTTTGACAAACTTGTACGGAAGAGCTCAGGAAATGCAACCATTTGAAACGAGAGCTGCGTACCCAAAACATCGTCCATTGAAACATCCATATCAAGTTGATGAAAAGACGGCTGGTCCGTGTAAAATTCGACGTTCTTGATTGGTTCTCATATGAATATTTCGATTTGAATGCTATCTATATTTTTAAGTCAGTATTTCCAAAATCAACTTAGGCACTGCAAGTTTAAAAATATTTTATGAAAATTTCAGAATCTATCAACTTGAGTATAGGTGTGTGAGTGAAAAGATTATATAGTTAAATATTATTTCAATATGTAATACATAATAGAAAAGCGCTATTTACGGCATTCTTTAGAATCATTTTTCGATGGGAAATAATGCTCGTATATTAAAACTTTTTTTCTGAATAGAGCAACTCAAAACTAATTGATAGAGATAGAAAATCCTTTTTTGATTTTTTTGGCTTAAGTCCGTTTTCTCCTAGCACGTCATATATGTATAATAGGACATTCCACGTCACCATGTCAAGTCGCCGAACATTATGGGCGTGTGTCTCAGAATGTGTTCCAATTTTAGAGGATGATAAAGGAACCATATTTACGTTTTACTTCCAATTTTAAGTAGTTTCTGGAGGTAATTACGGAAGTTACGGCAAAATAAAATTTAAAAAACCGCATTTTTCTGTCTTTTTCTTTAATTTCTGACACCCACAGGCGTGAAGCGAAAAATTCAGAAAAATTCACAGAGTATCTGCAAAGTATTTGATTTCAAAAAATATTTACAAACAAATTTATTTGAAAAAATGTTTTTTGAAAAAATTTTTTTTTTTCAAAAAAAGTAAAAATTTTGGGTGTTCCCCAAAATTGAAAATTCTGAAACAATTTTAGAATTTACCTCAAACGATGTGGAATATTTTAAAACAATGACACTTTGGTGATCGGCCGTGGGGTTCTCGAAAATGAATTTATTTATCACAAAATCAAGGTCTATAATAATACTAGTTTCAAACAGCTGAGGTATAATTACATTTTTTGACTTAAATATTAGAAAACAACTAGAGATATTTACTTTCTAGTTGTATCGCAGGGAAAAAAACGTTCTTGAACAAAATATTTTGCGGCAGTAATAACATTCATTTATGTAAAATTTTCTTGGAATTTTTCAATCCTAAAAACGATAAATACCATATTAAAAAGTAAAAAGAGTCATGTACCCATTTTGATAAAATAACATCAACTAACAAATCTACTTATTCCATATTGATACATCACATCAATTTTTTTTTACAAATGATAACTGTTTCTCCTGCCGTCTTCGAACTAAAGTTTTTGAAGGTGATTTCTTTCTCACTGATTGGTAAAATGCAATGAACTCTTTGTGTACCTTGGACAGTTCGACTTTTTTCGAATCTTTTGCTGAAAAATTTTTCTTCATTTCGAGGGAGATGCCACCATTACACCGAAAAAATAAAACCCCGAATGGTTCATTTACTCGAATATCGAGAGAACCGAAAAAAGGAATAATTCTCGAATTTTGAAGTCCCCGAAATCGCACAAGACCGCGCGTGAATATCCTCGCTTACCCACACGGAAAGAAAAATCGACCTTTCAAAGAATGGAACCGTTCCTCCTTTAAGGGAAGGTAGTTTCTAGTCCTTTAAAAGCATGTATTCACGGTTTAAGCCGGTGAACTCGTGGGTTTCGACGTCGGCCTCGTGCTCGAAAAGGATGACTACCTCCTCCCGAAGGTCAAATTTTTCACGCATTCAAGGCGTTGAAATTTCCGAGGTTTAAAAGGTCGATTTTTCTCTCCGTGCAATGCGTCGAATGAAAAAAGAACCGACAATTCAACGTCTCGAAACATGATATAGCCGAAATATCGAATACCCGACGATGATGAACCCCGTTTCCTTATAAGCTGAACTTCGTGATCGCTCGAGAACTCACATTTCCAAATAATTTAAAAACCGAAAAAGTAAAATACCGAAAACACTTTAGATCTAAAACCCGAAAGACCGCCTCCACATATTCCCGTATCCATAAAAACCTCGATGTTTCAAATACCCGCTAACAAATTACAACGAAAAAAAGGTACCGATTGTTTAAGATCACGAATAAATTTGTCATCGATTCGTTTGTGTCACGATTTGAAAAATGAAACAAACTTCCAAACGACGAAAAAAAATTTGCTCGCAAACGTAATGTCCCTCTAAGCCGCAAGGCCGAATAACCGTATAAAAGAAAATTTTATGCATCTAATTGGCACTACGCCGAATAAAAAAAGTCCCGAAATAGCATATCTTCGAAAATTTTTTTCCCCAGCATTCAAATGCTCCTAATTGCTGCTAATTTAACCTACAAACTTAGTAGTCGATAACATTTATCCCTGATATATACAAAGTCAGAACTGCTTTTTTCTCGATCTCTTATTATTCTGAAATTTTTTTTTAGTGCTTTGCCAATGAACAAGAAGATTATGGACATTTATTTTAAAAAACGTTATTTAAAATCGTGACACAAAAGAATTGATGACAAATTTATTTGTTACTTTAAACAATCAGTACTTTTTTTTCGTTGTAATTTGTTAGCGGGGATTTAAATATCGAGGTTTTATGTATTCGGGAATATGTGGAGACGGTCTTTCGGGTTTTCGATCCAAAGTTTTTCGGTATTTTATTTTTTCAGTTTTTAAATTATTTGAAAATGTGAGTTCTCGGGCGATTGCGAAGTTAGGCTTATAAAGAAATGGGGTTTATTATCGTCGGGCATTCGATATTTCGACTATATCATGTTTCGGGACGTTGAATTGTCAGTTCTTTTTTTGTTCGACGCATTGGGTAAGCAGGGACTTCAAAATTCGAGAATTATTCCTCTTTTCGGTCTCTCGATATTCGGGTAAATTAACCATTCGGGGTTTTATTTTTTTGGTGAAATGGTGGCGATTCCATCGAAATGAAGAAAAATTTTTAAGCAAAAGATTCGAAAAAAGTCGAACTGTCCAAGGAACACAAAGAGTTCATTGCATTTTACCAATCAGTGAGAAAGAAATCACCTTCAAAAACTTTAGTTCGAAAACCGCAGGAGAAACAGTTATCATTTGTAAAAAAAATTGATGTGATGTATCAATATGGAATAAATAGATTTGTGAGTTGATGTTATTTTATCAAAATGGGTACAGAAATTTTTTTCCATGCAATACAACTAAAATGTAAATATCTCTAGTTGATTTCTAATATTTAAGTCAAAAAACGTAATTATACCTCAGCTGCTTGAAACTAAGCTAATTTATATGCATTCAAATATAAAAATAACAATGTACAGTATAAAATTACTTCCATAATTATGTAAATTACAAAGTCTGTCATATGTATTTTAATAAAAGATTGATGTGACCACAAATTTACTAATGTGTAATAATTGAAAAACTAAAAACCAAATTTCATATACATATTTTCTGAATATCGAAACGAGTTACAAAAACTAAAGATTGTAAAATATGAAAAGAATTTTTAAGATACTTATAGAAAAGCGTGTTTCATATAATTAGAAACGAAAAAAAAGCAATTAGTAATTAGAATAGATACTATTGAAAATCTATCATAAAGTTCACTTTCAAACTACTCAGAAAACGTAAGAAAAAGTGTTTTCTATGGCCACATGAGATCTTCTCTAAATAGAATTCCGAAGAAATACTCATCTCTTTGAACTATTATTATCAGCTGTTTTAAAATGATACAGATACATTTTGAATACTTTTAAGATGAGTTCAAACGCTTTAAAATTAGTACAAAACTTCAAAGGTGAAAAATGATATAAAAGCTGATTCATCAACAAAACGAACACAAGCTACAAATAGTTTAATAAGAGATCATAGCAGACATTTCCGAAATGTACAACGAGTACACTGAAGAGGGAGAAACAAAGATGGATTTCAGAGAATATTTCGCATTGACCAACTTCAAAGAAGACGGATGCTTCTACATGTACGAAGATTCTGAACCCTTTTAACCATATCAAGCTTTCGAAATCGCGAATGCATTGACATCCATCGCCGAAAGATCTTGTCACAACCATTTCGCATACGAGTAATCTCACGAAACTGCAACCATTGACTGTCGGAGAATACCATCATTATGGCGAGGAGAAATGAGAGATTCAAGGGATATAAACAATTGTATCGCAAATGGAAAATACGTTAATAGTGGCAGATTTGTGTCTTCCACAAGGAAGAAGAATTTAGCTCGAGACTTTATACGAGATAACTTTTATATGAAAGACAATCAAGCTAATCGAGTGATGGCTCTGTACGAACTGAGGGCAGGTATGAGTTTTTTTTTCTTGACCTGCTTGCAGTCAAATACAATTCAGATTATGAACAGGAAGTGATTATTTTTCCGGGTATCGAGTTTCATGTAATACATCACGAGCACATAATAGATTCTTTGACCAAACAGAAATACGTGCACATAATAATGTCTAATGAAAGAGAAGTGAAGTTTGATGATTGGCAACAAAGCAATCGCAGAATTATGGAGTATTATAGCGGAAAAGTCAAGAAGGCTTCTACGTCAGTGGTGAAACCAGTGCCAAAAACATTGACAACGATGAAGCCTACATTGGAACTCAAGCGAAGTGCAGATGACCGTCAGCATGGACCATGTTAAAATTCGAGATTTTCATAAATACGCTACGGAAACGTTCTCAGTTGAAAAATTGAGCCTTGCTTCTGACCACTAGATTAGTTTCTATCAAGTGAAAGATATAATTTTTTATGACAACCTTAGATTTTTATTTACTTTATTACATATTTTGTCATGGTGTAATGTATCATTTTATTGGTGCTTTTTCTAAAATTTGCTTCAATTTCTTTAGAAGATATCATAAGAACTGTATTATTCAATGGCAAATTGAAAAAAAAATGTTCAAAAAAGTGTTCAGATGGCCTGAAATAAATTCCTTTCACGAATAACTACTGTGTCAACATTCTTTTTTGCGTTTATTTTTTATACTTTTAATGAGTATTTTAAATTAGTGCAAGAAAAAAATTGAATCTTGATGCGAAAAAAATTTAATTTTTTATCATTAATATATTTTTTTTACATAAATCATATGAAAAAACTAAAGTATGTTGAAACGCATTATCTCCACATACTCTTTTATTATTTAGTAAAACGTTATGTACTGAATCACGTCGCGAATTTCCTGAAATATTGTTTTTTTATTAATACAATTATTGATTTTCAATAATCACTCTTTTAAAATAATAAGTAGCTGTTCGTTCGTTTAATGAATTAGTTACTTCTTTATTCTGAAAAAGCCTGTAAATCCTAAACTATGTAAGTTCGAAATACAAGTATTAAACTACAAGAAATCTTATCATGTAAGGAAGAATTATATATTGTTATTATTCATATATTTGTATATTATGTTATACATATGTTATACATATTGTTCTTGATTTTTTTCCAAACTGACGGCACAATTCTTGGAAAGTGAATTAACCGAAGTGAATAAATTCAATCATTAAAAACAGAGGAAAAGAGTTGAATAAATTACTAGGATGAAATCAGGAAACATATTCTTCAGGAGAGTTGAAGTCTTTAAATTGTAAATATTGTAAAATTTGGCTTTGATTACGCTGAAAACTCAGCAACTTAAATTACTAATAACCTCTTTATTATTTTCTTTGGTGCATATTAAAACGTGAAATTGAAATCATAATCATCATAACTGCTAAATTGATAAATTGCAGTATTTTTCAAACGTATGTCATGAAAAATTCTGCTACTACTGAGACTATTAGGTACTTTAAAATTATCTCATGTAGGCAGTAGTGCAACACTTTTTCAGAGTGTTAATTCACTACCGAAGCCGAAATTAGTAATTGTTTTTCAGTGAGTTTAGATAATTTTCAATATTCAAGTAGGGGAAAGTGGGGAATTGTGGGCCACGTTTTTATTTTTCCAGATAACTTGAACGAAAATAAAAATTTTTTCAAATATTAAAAAGGTATTCTATTCTACATATGAAAAGGTTTGTGACGAGCGAGCCTCAGCCAACCAGCGATGATAGAGTTCTTCCCGACGTTGAATTGTTCTGGTTTCCAAATATGTAGATGGTCAGCCTTGATTCACTCGTTCAGACAGGACCCCAATGAAAATTCCGCTCAAAGTGGGCCCTCAGGTGGTTGTTAGGAATAGGGTGATATTTGAGTGATAAGTGCAAAAATTCAATTGTTTAAAACCAACGAAACTGGCGTTATTATTCTTATATCAACAGCTACAATTCTATGCATATTCTCATTTAACAAATCATAAGTCTCAAATTTCTTAATCTTATTACAATCAAAAATCCCTTGTAGAAAGTCTCTTATCCGTTCTTTCTCCATTCTTGATGATAATGTGGATCGTAACAAATCTTATAAAACTTTTGGCTCTGGCAATGCTCTCTAAATTATCCCTTAAACTAAAATCTTCCTCTTTTGCTTGTTTATTTATTCCTTGAGTTGAATTGATTTTTCTTCCAAGTCTCCATATACTCCACCGTCATGAGAACCTAAAGTACACATGATAGTGAATGCCAAGTATTTTAGAATCCCAGTGTACCCTTCCAGGTTAGTATGGATGCAACCTAAGTAGAGATAAAATCTCCTGGATGGCGGTCTGAGTGTTCAGA
Organism: Platygaster orseoliae; assembly: GCA_030522825.1. Taxonomy (NCBI): domain Eukaryota; kingdom Metazoa; phylum Arthropoda; class Insecta; order Hymenoptera; family Platygastridae; genus Platygaster; species Platygaster orseoliae. The sequence goes on from JAPYZL010169240.1 coordinate 9,341, forward strand.
AATTCTTGGGTGCAACGAGAACTTATTAGACACAGTACAGTGAGAAAGAAAATGTTACTTTTAGCCGCGTAAAATCAGGAATTCGGACTTGGAACACTTCCAGTTTTTTCTCCTTGATTTTACGGGAATGATGAGATCTGAGGAATCGTCGTGAGGTCGGATTCCTTTACGGACCTGGAGATTTGATTCTTATATGCCGGAAACGTTTTTTGGACTCTAGTGAGTTGCTTTAGAACGTTTGGACTTGAATCGCTTTCTGACTAAAATGAACGAAATCCTGAGCTTGTATTCTATTCTGAACTGAGGGGAATTCGGAAAAATAATTGTGGGAGTGATAACTGTAGTAGGAAATTTGGTGCGTTTTCGTCCGGTCATCAAATGATTTTTCCTGTTGTTGTCTATCGTTCGTCTTTGTCATCGTAAGTCGTTATTGTCTCATTTCAGCGAGGAATTCCGGGCCGATGGCTTCCTGCCTAAATCGATGTCTGATTGTCGTCATTTTCTATTTCTAGTCATTACTATTTCGTAATGTCGAAGCAAAAATAACGGTCCCCGATATTCTAGAATATTATATTCAGGGTTTCTATCTTTCTATATCATTATATGCCCTTTTCAAAGGAAGGAAAAATTAGAAGGCGAGTGATTAACGCTCGCTCTTCACAGGTTACTGTAGTTTTTTGGTTTTTTTTTTAATTTTTTTTTTCAAAAAATTTTGGTGGATAATAAAAAGTTAATGTTTTTGATATTGTAAAAATTGTTGGGGAATTGTGAGCCACAACCTGAATTAAGTCAATACTCAAAAATTTCTTTGTGAAACTTTATTAAAAGATTCGAAATGACAAATGAATAGTTAGTCATTAAAAAAAGAAAAAAATTTCCTGCCACTGTCACTCACATATACAATTTGGGCACGTAAACGTATTGGCAGAGGTAAGGATACATTTTGTATGAACACAATAATAAATTATAAATTATGGACATATAAAATATACACAATAAAATATGGACACAATATGGACACATAATAAATACACAATAAAAATATTGGTATGTATGTCAAAAATGTCGAAACACCGGTGGCCCACAAAAAGTGGCCCATTATTTCCCACAAGCTATGTTTTGACATATAGTGGTTTGATCATAACTTGACAAAATTTTATTCGAAATTCCTTTTGTATATTAAAATGCCAAGGTACAATGATAATTGTCGGCCCATTTACCTGAGTTGATTCGTAACGATGCGTTGGAAATTGATGCACGAGAACAGTACAAATAAATTCTTAAAGAAATTTTTTTTAGGTTAGTATTGCACAGCACCCTAGGGCGTATACAACGGTTAACTACTAACGTAAAAATATGCTTGTAATAAAAGAAGACTTTGACATTTGTGTCGCACCATACAACTTGACATACGAACGATACATAGCAGTGGAGTGCATATTTCAATTAACACAATTTTTAATTTCCAATAACACAAGCACACGAAAAAAAAAGGTAAATTCCATTAGACGAGATAGACATGTCTACTCGTTTTTGGGGTCACCGAATCCGAATCCGGGATTGATTTGACTCAGTCAAGTCGCGTTTTGTTCCTAACCTCAAAAAGTCATAAAAGTTGAAAAATTTATGGAAACGCCCAGAAAGGAATGCGATTTATTTGTTTTTAGGCTCGCTGAGTCTTAATTTAAAAATCTTCTGACTTCGCGAGGTCTCATTATATTCATATCCTCGGAAAGAAATGATTCGAAACACTAAAAACTGTCCCTGACACGTGAGAAGAAAATTTTTTTATTTTTCACTATGATATCTTGCTTTTTTATTTTCGAAGGATATGAATATAATGAGACCTCGTGAAGTCAAAAGACCTTCAAATTTAGACTCAGCGACCCTAAAAACATATAAATCGCTTTGCTTTCTGAGCGTTTCCATAAATTTTTCAAATTATATGACTTTTTGAGGTTAGGAACAAAAAGCGACCTGACCGAGTCAAATCAATACCGGATTCGGATTCACTGACCCCAAAAACCTATAGAAATGTTTATCTCGTTTAATGAAATTTACCTTTTTTTCGTGTGCCTGTGTAATCTTTTTCATTCTAAGCCAGAAAATTAAATATGTAGTATATTAAAGCTTACAATCATATAAATAAAAAAATTTGAAAATTCATGTAAAGTATCAATCTCAAAGTACCGAACAAGAATAAAATATTCAAAACAGTAAAATCTATTCCAACTATTACAAGCTTTTCGCAAGACATCCAATATTTGTAAAATACGCACAAAATTTCAGCAGAACTTTACGATAAAAAAAATATTACACTCGAATCAAATCGTTAACAAATAGACATAATCAGGGAATTCCCAAATTACGTGGCCTGACGTTGCCTATCTATACACGCTCCTTCCAAAGCTTATCAACCGCCGGAGATGATTTTCTTTTAACGAAAACTTGACTCATTCTTGAAGTATATTCCGTTCCGTCAAGTCTATTTCTTTCAGTTCCTGACAACTTAAAGGCAACTTCAATCGATGAAAATCTGGTATTTTTACACATTGTTGAATAAAATATTGTCCTTCACTAGGGTGGTACAATTTTTTTGACGCATACGATTACAACTTTCGGCTTCAGTTTGTATTACAACTCACAGATTCGTAAACAAAATCATTCTACACTAGTGAAAAAATATACTATTATTAGTTATCATCATTAGTCATTATGTGTCTCACGTGTTTACTTTTACTTCTTCATACCGACGTTACATTTTTTTTATCATCGTTTATGACACAAAACTTTTGACTTACAGTCTCTGCGATCACTACTACAACGGAGTTTCGATCACAGTACTCAATCTGCGCAAAAATCAACGATATCGACTGCGTCAAACAATAGTTCCGATTGAAATTCGCTTACTGTTACACAAAAACACAAAACAATCATTTTCAAATATGCAAGAAATAACTGCAAAACTTCTACTACTGATGTCAATATGTCAATTTTTACCGCAAGATTCATCAACAAATGAACAGCATAGAATATGCCTGAAAAGTCAGCGAAACGAAGTTTCGGGAAATACCATGCATGCAATGACTGTAGAAGAGGCTGTTGACGTCATTCAACAACATTATTCGAAGAATGACATTGAAGATATACAGTCAAACGGAGCCCAAATCACCATAGCAGACGCTGCCGAAATGTACAACGAGTACACTGAAGAGGGAGATGTAAAGATGCATTTCAGAGAATATTTTGCATTGACTAATTTCAAAGAAGACGGATATCTCTACATTAACAAAAATTCCAAACCATTCAAACCATACCAAGCTTTTGAAATCGCGAACGCATTGATATCCATCGCCGAACGATTCTGTGACAACCACTTCGCATACGACCGATCTCACATAACTGCTACCACTGATTGTCGTACAATACCATCATTATGGAGAGGAGAAATGAGAGATCATAGGGATATTAACAATTTTATCGCAAATGGGAAATACGTTAATAGTGACAGATTTGTGTCTTTCACGAGGAACAAGAAATTAGCTCGAGACTTCATGCT
>JAPYZL010169254.1:0-17956 GCA_030522825.1 Platygaster orseoliae
GAAAATAATTGATAAATCGCCCTCATCTTGCTTCGTTGGATAGAAAAATGTACACCCGACATACAGGTATGCGACTTTTGGGTCAATTCGCTTTATTTTTGGCGAAAGTATGGCTCAAAGTCGAGTGAATTTTCACATGTTATAGCATATGTTTCTATTTCTCTCGCCCGCCCTTAATAGGTTCGCATTTTTGAGCAATATAGATTATTGCACATCGGAAAGGTATACACATATCTTCAATCAGAAAATTTTTTTCGAAACATTTTTATTATTAAAAAAATACGTTTTCATGATCATGAAAGTAGAATTTCGCATTCTCCTAATCTTCTCAATTCCTTTTCAACCTTCTGGCTGCATGCAAAACCTTACCTTCTCAAATCCTTCTCAAACTTCTGAAAGCGACATAGGTAGCAGTTTGAGAAGTATATGAGAAGGAAAAACGAAACGGGAAGAGAACGATGAGAAGGTCTCAAGAAGTTTCTTTTTCAAGATGTTTGCCTTCTCATAACCTTCTCTATTTCTCCTTTTTTCTACCTGGAAATTTCGACTCGGGTTATTTAATTTCAATCTGTTACTAAAATTTTAAAAATTTTACTATATCTTCATAACTATCATTTAGATTTAAATAACAAAAAAAGTCAGTAATGTTGAAAAAAAAAAAAAAATTATGAGCTCTATGAATTTTTTACAAATCGATAAAATTTGGAAATACATTTCAAGATTATCATAATTTTTAAATTAGTTAGAATCCCTTCTCAAATTATCTTACATTTTTTTAAAATTTCTGATTAAAAAAATTATCGAATATTTAGGCCTCAAAATAAAAATTTCATTTCCATTTTGCGATCTCGAAAAACCACGTTTAATTAATGATATTAACACTGTTTAAAAAACTTATGGATGGCGTTATCATTTCTGAGAAACATTACACACCAAAAAAAAAAAAAAAAAATGTGCATAGAAGCGAAGTTCAGATTTTTATTATTTGTTCTACGTCAGAATCTGAAATTCTTTAGTTCATAGACTTTTATTCCAAATTCAACACCGGAACACGTATGCTGAGTTGCGTTACATTAACCTATCCTGAAAACCCATCCTAGACTATTCCCTTGCAAGCCAAACTCATAAACATCCTCGACACGTTCTCGAAAATGCAACTCAGACAGGAATAAACAATTAAAAAGATGTTAAATGTAAAATAAAACATCATATAAGTGGGATGACGTGGGAAGGGCATTTAGAGTCAGGGCAGAATCTGGTTCGGTGCCTCAGACGCGGCGCCGACGATTTCAACGAAACGTGTTGAAACACGAGGCGATTCGATTTGTTCGCCCACGCATTCAAGGACTGGGGTACCACGTTCGGCACTAAAGGATTACGGATTACGGGGAACCTTTGTCCGCAGATAATCCGAGATTGTAATTCGTGGGACTAATTCGCATGACTCGCGGCACAGGCTCAAGCCGCGAGCGTTTCACGACGTTGTAAATGCTCTCTGCAAGCTATTCAGGAAAATCAGAAACCGCTCTCGTGGGAACCGCTTGTTAATGGTAATGACGTAAGTGTATCACGCGGGGAATCTCGTTCCCGAGCTGACTTGACAATTTTACAGCGCAATTACAGTTGAGCTAATAAATGGCTGAGGAAAAGCGTGGTCGGTGCGAGCACGCACTCGAAGAATGGATGTTGAAGCTGGAGAGAAGAGAGAACAAGAGAGATTGATTTGAACGAATGTTAGGTCTTTGTAGTATTCAGGTAGAAATAAAAACTAAACTATTATTTCAAGTTTACTTTTTTTTCATACTATATTATCTGTTCCAATTAATATCATGAAAAGTCGAAGAAACGAACTCTAGAACACTTCAATTACGTCAAATTTCAAGCTCTACTGATTTTCGAAAGTAACATGTATTACATCTCGAGCGAATTCCATTTCCTCCGAATCCGCGTGATTTGGATAACTAATGTAGTCTCCACGTTGCTTGCACCACGTTTCGCCTTTGCAATAATCGATCATGCGTACAGATGTGGCCTCAGTGTGACCATGTGTTACATGGCTATATTGGAAGCTCGAAGCAGCATGAGACTACTCGTTCAAACACGACACAGACTTGTCGAAACAGCGGGACGAAGACGCGTACTATAAAATTCGACGATCCACATGATTTATGAGCAGTCTCAAAACCGACCACGAATATCTCCAAGGTGATCAGAATCCTCATACTGACATCGGAAAAAAAGATCAGTATCATGATCTTTACCCGAAATGTCGAATTGATGATGATCAAAACACCAAAAATATGCTATTTAGTATCAAAAGTTCTGGATATCCAAAAAATGCAATATGTAGAAAAGGTCATTTCATTTATATGCAGTTTGGTTGCACAAATCAGGAAATTTAGAACCCTAAAATGTATCCCAATCGGGTTTATTCAGAGCCCATTCACAATCATGGCTTATACGAACGATCACAATTACTCCTATGTACGCATCATCATTACGGAAAATTGCTGCGATGTTGCGAACAGCTATCTTTATCTCTCGATCTGTGCTTATCGTGATTACGATTCGTGACTGCGAGAAAAGTTGCTGCAACTTGCGAGCTTGCGCCAAATTGAATTTTCTCCTTTGGTCGGCGGTACATCCGATCCGATAACGAGATTACCCGGATAAAAGGCGAAAACACATTAATAAAAAATGGGAGGTGGATCCGCGCGCGAGTGCCAAGAGGAAGTTTCCGGCAACTTCCTTTTTTTTTCTCAGGATTAATCGAGATGAGAGTCCGCAACGAATAATGAACCGCCGGGGGAAATAATTTCCGAGCTCGCGGAATAACGTGCAGCGCGTAACGAGGTTTCGGTTCAATTACTGTTTTTCGAGTTGGAGAAAATGATGCCCTCGCTTTTTCGGAAAGTTAGGGCAGTGAGTTCGTACTCGGTGCGATTCGAAATAGGAACTTGTTGCGAAGCGTTTGCTCGAGTAATCGAGGTAGTTTGGAAAGTCGCAAATTTTGTTTTCATTTGTTTCTCATACCCCCCCCCCCACCCACCCCCTCTCCAAACATCACCAATGTATAAAAGGCAGAATTAATAAAAATGCCTCTTCTCCCTTCTTCCGAAAAATCCCCTCCCCCCCTCCCTCCTCCCCACCCACTCGCCGAACATCGGCAATATATGAAAGCTAGTATCATTAAAATGATCTGTAATCAATGTAACGAAAAAAGTAAGATACAAAAGCATTAAAATCAGTGCAGAATCAATATGCAAGGAAAGATTAACACTGTTAATCGATCGTAGTAATTGACTGAAAATACTTGACTGAAAAATATTATTGTTGAGTATTAACTGACAAAGTTTGAATTTTTTTAAATTACACATTATCTACGAAAAACATTAAAAGGTTAGGTTAAATAATAGTTGCGGGATAATGTGATGAAAAAAACAAGATTTAAAAGTATTGAATTCAATACTTAATTAATATACTAAGAAATTATGTTTCAGTTAAAATGAATTTTATAATGTCAGGAAAGGGCAACTTTCCTGAAATTATAAAATTCATTGCCTTCTTTATTTTAAAATTAAATCGAAATTCTTGCCTTCGTATATTCTACTCCTGCAGATATTATGTGAAACGCCATTATACTTGAATGATGAAAATAAACACCGAGCCTAAGAGTTTCACATGGAAAACACACATGGTTTAAACTTGCTGAAATGAAAGTTTTGTCAAAATCTAATCGTCTCCTTGATTAAGGATCTTTTTTATGATATTAGATTTCATACATTAACGATGTTTAGCGAGTGGGTGAGGTTGGCGGGGGGGGGGGATTTTTCGGAAGAAGGGAGAATGGGCATTTTTATTTTTTCTGGCTTATATACATTGGCGATGTTTGGAGAGGTGTCTTTTTCGCTATTATTCTGTAACTATATATTAATCCAAAGAAAAATGACACTATTTTTCAATATCTGATAACACCGAAATACTTTTACAGAGGTTATCTCAAAGCGGTATGCGTATGATTATACATATACTTGGAATCCAGAGTTCAATAACAAATATTTGCATGCAAAAGTGCAATGACAGTTTTGAAACTTTCGCGAAATATAACTAAATATATGCAAAAATATTATTGAAAGGACAAAAAATAAACTCAGCTTTCAGCCACTTTGTCGCGAGCAAATTTTCAATAGATATGACGAGAAAAATTAGAAAACTGATTCAAGAATGAAAATTGGCAACACAGCAAAAATGATTAATTACTTATTACAGTGCAACGATTTCTCTGACTGTATAACTAGCAGTAATAACAACAACACCAACAACGCCTTTTCTAAAAAAAATCAAGCTTTCACTTCTCTGAAAAAGCACAAATTTCACATAAGGCGTGTATTTACTTTGCTGTGATCAACAGCTTTCCACCATAATTAACTTGTCGTTGCAACTATTGCTAGCACATTTTATGACCATTACATCGTTACTATTATTATAATAATCATTATCAATAATATTAGGATAAACTGATTGTACATATAGGAGCTGCGGACAATGCGACTAGCTCTCAATCACAGACTTGTCCCATGGTGTTTTTGGGCCTTCGATGAAATGTTCTAGAGAATTTGACACCTTCCCTTCTTTTTCCCTTTCTTTTTCTCTTTCTTCTTCCCTTCCCACCTGCAACACAAAAAACGAACCCCAAATTCAGTTAAATGTTCTACATGGCTCTTAGCATTTATTTTCAGGAAATTTGAAAATATTTTGTATCTGTAACAGTTTCAATGATTCCTCGGAGTCAAGAACAAATAGGATTAAATTGGAAAATCTTCAAATATCAATCCCAATGTTTCATTGAAATGATTGAATTATTGAAATCATTGAATAATTCATGAATCATTGGGATTGATGTTCGAAGATTTCCCAATTGAATCTTATTTCTTCTTGGCTCTGAGGGATCATTTAAATGGTTAAATTACTACGTGACGGAGCATACAAAAATTTAATTTTGCATCTGTCGTCTTTTATTTTTGCAAGATTGAAGAGCTGCTTTTTTCGCCATTTCGAAAACTTCTCGAACGCCTTCCTTGCTTTTAGCGAAACATTCGAGATAGGCGAAAGCGTGGATTTTCTCAGCCATGGTGCGACCTTCCTCTGGCTTTACTGCTTCCTGCTTCATTTTAGCGAGCTCTTTGATAGTACCGAAATCGCAGCGCAAATCCTTCTTGTTGCCAACGAGGATGATCGGCACATTTGGGCAAAAAAGTTTCACCTCGGGCGTCCATTTCTCTGGAATGTTCTTCACGGAGTCGGGGCTATCTATGGAAAAGCACATGAGAATGACATCCATGTCTAGGTACAAGAGCGGGCGCAACTTGTCACAGTCTTCTAGGCCTGCTGTCTTCCATAACATCAGTTCCATCTGTCAACGAAAATTCGACATTAGTTTATTCCAGAGCCATACATACTTTTTCAGCATTGGAAAACGCGTACAAGACTCAAAAGGTATGCTGATTGAGAATTTTTGCAATTCTATTCACTGCAAACTAACAATATTCGATGACTGATAAATTTGTGGTTATGAAAAAAATTCTCGTTCTTTTTAATGTCTGTTTTACTAATTTTCCAGGACTTTGAATTTTTAGTTAAAAAATCGCAGAGCTTTTGGAGTATCAGAATTTACTTCTATCTTTTTTGGGGTTCATAAAAATTTATAACAATCACTAAAATAAATACATAAAAATTTTTTTCAATATTATTATTCTATAATGATAAATCTCTTATTTTCCAATCGATCAAAAGTTATTACTGAGATTTTGTCGTAAAAATAAAAAGCTTTCAAAAATGCTTCAATTTTTGAATGGCTGAAGTTCATCACTAGATTTCTTGAAATGCATGAAAATTCTATAAAAACCCTAGAACTAATAAAGAGTTCTAATAACTGAATTGATCAATTTTGTTCTATTGAATTTGCGATTTTCCTATTCCTAAATTTTTTACAATTTCGAGTTGTTTAACATATACTCACTTTTATACTCCATTTTATTCACTGAAAACCCAGTATATTTGATGAACAATTAATTAATGGTTATAAAAAAAGTAATAATTTTTCAGGAAGTCGAATGCTAAATAAAAAAATTCCAGAGCCTTTGGAATACCAGAATTTACTCTCTTTTTTGGGGTTCATAGGAATTTTTAGCAACCAATAGAATACATGAAAAAAATTTTTAAGTGTTATCATTCCATAATAAAAAATCTCTCAATTCCCAATCAATCAAAAATTATTATTGAGCTTTTCAAGAGTCTACGTGTTTCAAAGTTCGTTCAAAATATATGAAAATTCTCGAAAACCTACAAAAACAATGAACATTCTAAATACAACGAATTTTTTTTAATATAACTTGAATAACAAATAAATCAATCAATTTGTCTCTGTCGTAAAAATAAAAAGCTTTAAATATACTTCAATTTTTGGATTTTTCAAATTCATCGCTAGATTTCTCTTAAATGCATGAAAATTTTATAAAAACCCTAGAATAATGAATTCTATTTACTGAATTGAGCAATTTTGTTCCCTTAAGTTAGCGATTTTTTATAACTAAATTTCTAAAAATTTTGAGTTGTAAGCGTATACTTATTCTCATACTCAATTTGATTCAATCTATATTTAGTAAAAAGTAAATTTATGGTTATAAAAAAATTATTATTTTTCGGGATTTCGAATACTGAATGAAAAAATCCCAAATCTTTTGGAGTGTCAGTTTTATACTAGCTTTTTTGGGATTCATACAAATTTTCAGCAATCACCAGAATAATCTAAAATTTTTTTAAATAATATTTTATGACTATAATAATAAATCTCTTATTTCCTAACCAATCAAAAGTTGTTATTGAGATTTTCGAGGGTCCACGTGTTTCAAGGTTTTTTCGAAATCTATGAAAATTGTCAAAAACCAGCAAAAGTGATGCGAATTCTGAAAACGTCATATTTTTTCTGAATAACGAATTAATAAAACAATTTTATTGAACACCGTGAAGTAATGGCTCGTTTGCCCCGCGCTTGTATCTTATAAAACTCGCATTTCTTCACGTTGTTGAATAAAATATGGTCCTTGACTAGTGTAGAAAAGTTTTTTTAACTCATCTGATAACAACGCTCGTCTTCGGCTGGCGTTGCAACTTTCAGATTCGTTGAAAAAACTTTCCCACACTAGTTAAGGAATATACTATTCATCTACCTTATTAAATAAGAAAATTTGAGGAATGCTTTAATGTCTCAACTATCAAAATTTGTATTCGAATTTCCTTGAATAGCATGAAAATTCTGAAAAGCCGCAAAAGTGATATACACTTATCCTTCGATATTTGTCCCTCTGTCAGTCTTGTCTGGCCATTTTCGAATGTTTGTTTAGGACTGTGTGGCTGCAAGGTAAATCAGGTTTTCACAGTCGACACAATTGACACGTCCCTGTATTTTCCCCCTGAGCGGGCCAAATAATTAGTCACTTTATTAGAAATAAAACGTTCTCTGACAGAGCGCTCTGCGAAAGAAAACAAAAATTTCTTCCACCGGCCCATTTCAAAGGGACAAATATCGAAGGATGAATGTAAATTAAAAAAACCTTGAATTTTTCCAATATCACATAAATAACGGATGAATTAATTAACTTGTCTAATTTCCTATTAATGAAACATTTATTTTAAATCTTTAAACATAGTATAATGAATTGATCAAAATTTTTAAGTTGCTAAACTTACTCTTACTCTCACATTCAATTTTATTCACTGCAAATCCTATATATTCGGTGAGTAATAAGTTTGTAGAAAAGTTCTAATCTGTTCGCTGTCGACCTCGATATCAGCCACATAATTTTTCGAAAACTTTGAGGACGTAGTCTTCGGGGAACTGATCTTTGCTAAACACGATCAGAAGGTAGGTTTTCCAGCATGCTCTGTCGCCAACAATCACTTGGTTTTACCTAATAATCGCCATGCATCTAAAAATACAAATTCGAAAAAACACAAAATTAGCTTTTATAGAATTCTAGAAAAATTATATCCCTAGATTTTTGTTTAGTGAATTTCCTATTAACAATTAGGAATCGATATGGCCTGTAACCATATCGCCCGAAACATCGTTCAATATTTTTCAAATTAGTTTATTCAATACTTATTTAAGATACTCGAAATCAAAGTGCAGTTTCAAAATTTGAAGAAATAAAAATATAATTGAATTTTTTTAGAATTTTTTTTTCTTTAACTTCACTATGAAAATACTCTGACTTATAATTTGAAACGTAATATTACAAAACACTCACATAGTTGTTTAATGTTTACTATTTTGAACAAAGTTTAACATGTTTCTAGTTGTTGGTTCTATTTTAATAATTTGTCAGAATCAAAATACATTGCGTTTACAATTTTTTGAATTGTATATAGAATAATAGAATTATATAGAGTTATATAGAGAATAATATTTCTACAATATTTATATTATATTTATAATATAATATAAATATTGTAGAAAAATAATATAAAATATAAAAAAAAATAATATACATACAAAAAATACAAAGAAATATGATATAAAAAATAATTTTTATTATATAATAATAATTATATAGAGACTAATAATAGAATTATGTAGAATCATATAAAAATATAGAAAAATAGAATTATATAAAATTTTATAGAAATTTTTTCGAATAGAATTTTTTGAATATAATGGACAATTTATGTAGATGATTATATTTTCTAAATTTTCATGTTGAGAATCTTCATAATTCTTAAGATTGCTGGTTAATTTTTGATTTTTATAGAAAATCAAGTTTTTCAACGAGAAAGTCAAAATTGTAATGAATAAATAATAAATTAGTTGAATTATAGAATTTTCATTCAGTATATATTAATCTTACAATTTTATATTCAAATGATATGATTAAAACTTTACAAATGTATCAATATTAATGTGGTTTATTGTGAACTTTGGTATCTGTTGGTGAAAACACATTTGATAAATTTTTTTTTTTTTTAATCGAAGATTTTTGCATTGAAAAAATAACTGTAACGAAGGTAAGTGCATTTTTTTATGGAAATTTTCGTAAATCAACAAGAAAAATGACGTAGGAAGTGTGCAAAAATCATTTAATTATCATGAATTATTGAAACTTTCAGCATGTCTAATGAAAAAAAAATTAAAGTGTTCTGCACGTTAATAATTGTTAAAACGATTTTCACCTTGATTACATGTTTTATTCACAATTTGCTAAAAATCGGATATTTGGACGTGAATTTTTAGCGAACTGTGAATAAAATATCGTATTGCGAGTTTTGGAAATTGCTTTTTTTGTATCGTATTGCGAGTTTTGGAAATTGCTTTTTTTGACGAAACGATTACAACCCTCGGCTTCGCCTCGGGCTGCAACCTTTCGTTTCGTCAAAACAGGCATTTCAAAAACTTGCAATAATATACTATTTCATACCTAATTAACAACGTCACTTTTTTGTTTTAAAAAACTGCTCTACGACTGTGAGAACTATTTTTCGCATGTCGAAATCGTCGACTAACGAAAATCCTAATTTTTTTTGAGTATTTTTGAAAACAAGAACCGCACGACATTGTTTGTATACATACACTGAAAATTGCCGAAAACACTGCAGCCATGACCTGCAGCGCTTTGGCCGCGCTACGCGCGGAGAAAGTAGGTGATCCCAAATGTTATCACGAGAACAGATAACTCATCTCAAGTAACTAAACTCATCTGAGATAATGAAAGAAAAGTTCGAACACAGTCGCGAAAAGTTCCGTATGATAATTTTAGTCGATTTGCCATTTCTTTTTCGAGTTTTTTTTTTTATTTATTGTATTATTCTTGACTGAGATTATTGAAAGTATATCTCATATGTATTTAGTGATCCATCAAACTTTTCTTGCACAGCAGGATGTTGATAGGAAAATATTGACATATGTAAAATTATATTGTAAATTATATCATTAGAAAGTGTATTCTCTTATTATTGACGCAACTATTTGGTCTTGGATATTCTTCATCTGATTTATACAATTTCGTATAACACTGTATCGGCTCCCATTCCCTATCCTCACTCACCTAAGCTACATCCAAGAAGTCTTATCTCAAAATGATCTTATTCTCGCTTCGGGAATCCCGCCTAAACAAGATTAACATTGCACCTAAGCTAACATGAAAAAGTGTCGAATTCTTTACGGACACGAAAGATCGAATTTACGGGGGTCGTTATTCCGGTCGCGCGTGGCGCATTTTTCACGATCCCGATCCATCGATCGGTAAAACGGGATTATTCACGTCCGGTCACTTTTGTCTAATCTTTTTTTTTTAAAAGACGCGTCTACCTTCGGACTCGGCTTTTTTGCGCCATACAAAGATATCGAGTAGCGTATATTGACGCATTGCGGAGAAGCACCATTCATAAGTCGAATGAATAGCCTCTCCAGGGCCCTATAAATGACATTTTTTTCTCGCGCTGGACGTATCCTGTGTTCTTGATTGCGTCGACAGATTATTTTTTTATGGCCCTCGTGGACCATTCTGTTGTTCCAGACCATGTTAAAAATATTTACTTCTTATTTTCGCGCGCCCCATCTCTCAAACTGTAATCGGGGAAGTATTTTTCGTTTATTTCATTTTGTTCCCTTATTTTCCTCTCGGCCTCGATCTTTCAAGAGTTCAATTTTTATGAGATACAGAGTTTTGAGCAATATGGTAAAATGAATTTACAGAAACTCTCTGTAGCTGCATACTACAAAAATACATTTCTAAAAAATTATAATGAATATTGTGATGCAACACTTGTTGTTACTGTGACAAGTGTTGCAATACAATATTCATTATAATTTTTTAAATGCATTGTGACATTCATTAAATATCACACTCAAATAAAAATAAGTGTTATTGTGGCTAATCTTAGATCATCACTTAGACGAAAGCTATGAAATTCTATTTTAAGCCAATTTCCTCCTCCCCCCCCCACTCCACTCCAGCCTTTCAAGATCAAGGTGATGATGAGAATAAGGCTGCGTATATTGGAAGGCGAAGTGATTACGAAGGTGTGATTAAGTCATAGAGCGAAATGAGATGAAGACTGATCCGGATGCGTTTAATGCGTTGCGCGAATAACATGATTACAACGCGTGGATCCATCAGTTTAGTGGATGATCATTAGTTAGCGATGGGCATAAACGCAACAACGCTGGCCACGGGTACTTGAAAAGGTCATCGTGAACTGCTCGTTTTATGTACGAAGAAAACAAAATGGTTGACACAGCTATATAGATATGATGATGAGTGTGAACCATTTTGATATCCAGTGCTGTCAAACACGGGAATTCGGCAAACTCTAGACCATAACTAGTTTTTTCACTACAAAACTTTTTTTTTGTACATAATTTTCAAAAAAGAAAATTTTATCAAAGCCATTTTTTGAAAATGGTATTCCAGTTTTTATAGTCTATAAAAGTTCTAATGGATTATCGTAACAAACCAACGCATAATTATCAAGTATTCATCCGAAACTGTAGATTTTTACCCTGTGCCCTGATGGACTTTCATGTAGTGGAATAAATTTCAACTCACTGATAAATTCATATCTCACAATTTTTTATCACGTCCAAAATTCAAACAAAGAATTTATCATTAAGTAGATATTTCTGGCTGAAAAATGTTCAATTCCAACGCAACTGTTCCTGCTGATTTCACTTTCGCGAATGATTGCACCGCGTATCGTTCCCAGACTAAATAGACTGTGAGAACAACGTCAACCACAGGAACGCAATTCTTCTATAGAAAAACGACGAAAACACGATCTCACAAGGGATTTTTCGTGCTGCTGGAAATTTTGTAGTTCAGTGGTCAATTTGAGAAGCCCTAAAGGACGTTGGTATGCAAATTTATGCCATCATTAACCATAGGAAATAAGGTTGAAATTAAGAAGAAGGCGTGACTGAAGAGCTAAGGATTACCAGCGTTTCCGGGTATGAGTGACTGTTGGGAAGACGAAAAAATTTTTTTTAGATTTTGCATAGTCCTTTTGAATATACAAAGAAAATGAAGTTTTTGTTCGAGACCTCGAAGTGTCAGAACGAAAAGTGCTCGTGCCTTCTGGGTTGATTAAGTAATTGTCTATGGGAATTTTTTTTATTTCTATTTTATTTTATTTTATTTTTATATGATTTTATTTGTTTGAAGCATTTTCCATTACTTTTTGAAATAC
This sequence comes from Platygaster orseoliae, assembly GCA_030522825.1. Classification (NCBI taxonomy): domain Eukaryota; kingdom Metazoa; phylum Arthropoda; class Insecta; order Hymenoptera; family Platygastridae; genus Platygaster; species Platygaster orseoliae. The sequence goes on from JAPYZL010169254.1 coordinate 12,241, forward strand.
CTTTTTTATTATTGCCAAGTTTTAAATGAACTTTCTCAGCGTTTTTTTTTTCAAATTATTGTATCATCGAAATTCTTTTTATATTCGTCAAAATGTACACGTTATTCGTGATATAGGTAGCAATTACTCGACGAACTCTACGGTAAGTCGAGGCGGGGCGACCTTTGACCTCACGAGCAGCGTCCGGAGCCATAGCGGCTGCCAGTAATATTATAACTGGCGCGCTCCTCGATTCTCATTGTGCAAGCCTGCGTGATCCTCCACGGGTAGAACGAGTAATTTTGTAACGGGCTCGAAAATAATCGGCCACTGCAATTTACATGGTATGTTTTTTCACCATCTCAAATGTAATATCAACCGTCATCTGATTGAGTAAGGTATAAAATCGCATTTTTCAGACATATATGGAAAGTTGTAGCTTATTGTAAGATCAAAAAGGGTAATTTGACACGAGAAAGCAAAGTTGAATTTATATGATTTGTTGTTCGTTAAATTTTTATCCTAACATGTTATTTTTTGATGAAAATAATTTATTTATATTTGACAAAACGAGAACTTAATTCTACATAATGACAGTAGATTGGGTTTGCTAAAAACTTCAAATAAGAAAAAGAAATAAAAAATGCTTAATTCAAAGATTCATGGCGATATTAAACAATTTTTGCATAATGAGATACATATGCACGATGCATTATTTACCTAAGTTGTCATCAGATTAAGATTAAAGTCATGACTGTTCGAGTATAAATTAGTTAACTTAATTTCAAAATTCATTTTAATTTATAAGTCCAACTAACTGTGTAATTCATTGGATCGGATATTATTTTACGTGCTTGTCGCTAAATATTCAGTCGGAAACATTGCGCAGTTTATCCTGAAACACGCGCGTAATCCAGGCAAAAGGCGCCATGTGTTGCCTAGGCAAGTACACGAAAACTACCAGCAGACGGGAAAACGATCCTCGGTGCATGTACACGAAGCGCCTTAACTCGAGATTGCGGAATCATTTCAAAGCAAATATACGGCCATACGTGAGAAAATGCGCGGTATGTTACAAAGTACGTAGGCGCGCGCTGCATCTTCATGCTGTTAAAATTATTCCGAAGCGCTGCGAGAGCCGCGCACGCCAACGCGAGATTTAGCGGCGCTCCTTTGTGCGACATGCAAATGCCTCGCTAAACGAAGGAAGCGCCGACGTCGCGCGTCTTCTCGACTTTCAGCGAGCGTGATTTTCGCTGCGGAACGCGTAATCACGCGCGACCGTTGCGGGTTTTCAAATGATGCTGTTCGATCTTGAGTACGATTCGAATACAGAGAAATGGAAAAAATAAAGAGTCGTCGATTATTTTTAAAAAGTTTGATACGTTTTCTGGAATTTCCAGTTAATGCAATCAAAATTTACTTTACCTTACAGTATGAACTTATCACTATGTATGTTGTTTCTGTTTAATTCAACATTTTTACATTTCATATGATTTTGTTTTCAGGATTCGTAAATTATAAATATAATTATTTTTTCGATTATTCCAAATAATATAAATTTTAAAAATACTCAATTTTATCTTTACATGTTTTGCTATAAATTCTCAGAGATAAAATGGGAAAATAATTAAAAAGTATTTATACTTTTTTTTTAATAAATTGTTTCAAATAAAAAAAAAGTTTCTCAACAAAATATCATTTCCTGCTTTAGTATGAAAACTGCAATTATAACTCTCGAATACATTCTGAATTTGAAAATATATCATATCTGCAATAATCTAAACAGCAACATGCGAATAAATATTCACGAACCATTTTGAAAAGTTTTCATTACTCGTGAATTTTGCACGAGTCAATCAAACACGTTTATGAATTGTAATTAACGCCGTAAACATAATTGAATTTCCTCGAACACTAGCTCCAACGCAGATACACCGAGTTTATTGCTCGCGACAGATTCAAAATAATTTCCCCCCCCCCCCAAAAAAAAAAAAAAAACACAAATAACACGAACTGTTGACTAATTTTCATTGATTGTGTCCCATTTGAGGTGACATTCGTGTTTTTGCCGAAGCTTTTTTGCCATACTTTGAGCCAAAAAAAAGTATCCGGGAACGAGCAAAAAGTGAAATGAAAATTGTTAAGTTATGGCCAATTTCTCCCGTTAATGCCATAACGTTGGGCACCTTTTTAACCGAGATTCTTGAACATCTGTCCCCCGCGAAACTGGGATCGTAATTTTCGATGTTTTACGAGCTCTCTAAACGTTCCCTCGGAAGTCTGAGATAATGTTTCATTTTTGTATTTAAGTTTTATCCACTGGGCAATGGAAAATCAGTTCTGATTGAGGGCAAAAAAATTAAAGATTAATTTGGAAAACCAAGGAATTTTACAAAATAAGCGGCAATCTCGTCTCTGTGATACCTTATCAAATACCTAATAAAATTACCTAATGAAATACCTAATAAGATACCTAATAAAATTTCAAGGATATTATACGCTTTTGAAAATTCAACAGTCTATTAACATTATTTATGATCATAAGAATTTTTTAACGTTTTTTTGAAACTTCCACGAATCATGTGATTTTCAAAATTTTCCTTATTGTTGATAATATTATGAATAAAAAAAGATATGTTATTCTCTTTATTACTAAACAAATTCAGAAAAATTTTAATTACTTATGTCTTAAAACATGTGTGTGTTTTTCAGGGATACTGTAGAACCGAATGACAAACAAAATTTAATTTTCTAATTACATATGTAGAAAATAATGTTTAACATGGTGGATTGGCTATGTTGTCTTCTTTTCTAATATACTGGTTATGTAACGTCAATCATGATTCCTACTTCCATCAATACTGAAAAGTTTTTATTGAATATTTTAGCAGTATTATTCTCGAATTGTACAAAAATCGATTAACAAAAGACTTTTGCACTGCAGTATCAATACTATACACTTACCCTGTCATCACTCTTATGAAATTTTAATATTTAGTCAGATGTTCCAGAAAGAACAATTTTTTTTCTCGCTTATCAATAAGCCCGAGATTCATTATGTGGTCCATTTCATGATCTACTCCAGAGTGAAGCGGGTTGCATGCACAAGGCGCGCCATACACCAAACACCCGACTCCACACGAAAAAAGTTCGTAGTTAAAATTCTGTTTTAATTACTTCCAACTCGGATGAAACTCAATAAACTAATAAATACAAAAAAGCAACAGACCAAAAAGCTCAATAAATCCTCGTCCATGTAATCTTGTCACGTGCACGAGACGAAATTAGCGGTCATAAAATTTTAATCAACCGATTCATGGGCGGTCCAATCGATGCCCATTAATCAAGAAATTACATTTTACATGATATGTTGCCAGGATCGATTCTAACTCTACGTGGGCAGCGCCAAGATTTTACAAAAAAGAAAAAAGTGTAAAGTTCTTATGTTTTTCTTTAAATCAATGAGTCCTTTGAAATCAATGTTTTTTTATTTTGAATTGGAAATCTATAAAAACACCAAGAACTCAAAATCGTTGTATATTTCAATACTTCGGCATCAAATTATAGAAATATATAAAAATACCAGAAAATACGACAAAGTTGTGTGAATGGTATGAAATACGGAATATTCAGAAGTTCCTGAAGTACTTAAAAAAAATATTCATTGTGTGACTCGATCATTTTCAATCTTCGGCGTTATTTTTTCGGTAATAAGATTTTTCAATTTGACGAATTTCTAAATAACAAAGATATATAAATTTTTTAGTCCTCAATCTAACATTTTTCATATATATTTATTCAATTTTCTCATGTGACTGTGGCTAGGATTTCGTCTTTTTTGATACTTTCAGTATTTTTCATATTCCTTCACAATATATTATGCAAGTTGAGGTGTTTTCTAATACTATGAATTTATACATAGCTTTCTGAAATTTGATACTCTAGAAATCAAATCGTTCGAAAAATTTTTAATATTTTCTCAGATTTTTAAAAAAAGAATATAGTAACAAATTTTTATTTAGAAATTTATGTAAAAAAATATCTTTTTTTAGGTAGATTTTATGAATTTCAATGTTTGACGATCTTCTTTCGGTTGAAAGATTTTTTAATTTTACGAATTTTGAAATTACAAAGCTATATAAATTTTTTAGTCAAGGATTTTAAATTGTTCCATAAATATTAGACATGTTTGGACTCTATATTGTCTTTTTCTAACGCTTTTGATATTTTTCATATTTCCTAACTATTTGAGAGACTGAAAAGTAAAAAGAAGTTATTTTGGAGACTGCGGAGAAGTAATGTAAAAAAATTTCAACATTTAGGTGTTCAAAAAAAAGTTGAATGGAAAAGGGAGCTCAAAGTTCTTTGAATTGAAAATGACTTAAATTGGTGTACAGTAGAGAAAAAGACGCCAAAATCATTTCAAAAGAATAGTGGCCTGCTTCAGAAGGCCACAGATTTTTTATACCTTTGCTAAATGCTGTAGGGGGTCAATCGACGTTTCCTTCTGGAACAGGCCACTTTTCTAATGAAATGATTTTTTTTTCACAAACGATTTTTGAAGAATTTTTTTTCTCTTAACACCATTCAAAGTCATTTTTAATTCGCAGAATTTTAAGCTCTTTTTTCATTAAACTTTTTTTTGAACACTTGTCTGTTGAAATTTTTTCACATCGCTTCTTCACGATCTCAAAAATAACGTCTCTTTTCTTTTCAGCCTCCCATTTTTTCAAATTAAGTCAATTTTCAGAAATATGCGACATTCTCTACAACTTTTCGCAAAGAGTAAATTGTTCGAAAATTCTTTAAAATTGAAGTAAATTGACGTTGAAAATCTCTGCGACTCTAAAAACGTTAAATTTATCCTGTAGTTGAATTTTAATTTCTAATCTTTTAAAAATTTTGAAAATTGTTTCATGAATCTGACCTGCAGGGCAACGAATACAAATATACGCTTCGTATTTTTCATAAGTCTTCTATACTTTTTTTTCTTTTTATTTCGCAACTAAAATTTTACTCATGATTAAACTTCGATAGATAGTTATTAGATACTTTTACAATGTCTTAAATTATATTTCATGAAATATAGTTTACAGAAAAAAATGTATGTAAAATTTTCCTACAATCGCATTATACTCGTAAAAAATCATAGATATCTAGTGTCTTCATAGCTACATAGCTAAAATTGTGTATTTCAACAGTAGAATTGAGCTTGAATATTCCTAATCTTTACATAAGAACTTGGAATGTCCGAAAAACCCAAGGACAATGAAAAAAAAATTTTTTAACACAATTGAAAATATTCGTATTCTTCTTCACGTAAATTTTGTATTTTCGGATGAAAAAACTGGGACCATGGATAAACAAAAAAAATTTACATTTCAAAAAAATTGAAAATTGAAAACAATTTTCAAACTGTCATTTTTTATTATATAGGGTGATCCAAACTAAGTGGAACACCCGAAAAACATAGATTCCTTATGAAAATCTAAGTCTTTTTTTCCTTTGCCATTTTTCAAAAAACTCAAAATTTAAAAAGTTATTCAAGCCAAAAATTTTCATAATAAATGCTCTCTATCGACAAGTGGAGGTCAAATTCATGGACCAAACTTTTTCCAAATTTTCTTTACATTTTCCGGAGTAAAAAAGTCCTTTGCCACTTTTTACAAAACTCAAAATCAAAAAAGATATTCGAGTTTGAAATCTGAGAAATCTGATTGGTTGAAACTTTCAA
>JAPYZL010169268.1:0-10813 GCA_030522825.1 Platygaster orseoliae
TGTCTGATGGGGATTACTTTGAAGGGGACAAAATAGATATTCATGAATAAATAAATAATTCTTAAAAAAACATGAAATTCGCGATACTTTTTGAACAAATCTCGTATTTCGAAACAGGCCTGAAATTGCTTATTTTCGATGTTTGAGAGGCGAAAAATATTTTATTTACACAAAAATTGAGTTTTTCATTCACAGGTAAGATAACGTCAACATTTGAAATTAATATATGATGAAAAGAAAATCTTTAGTCTAATTTATGTACTTTCAAAACATTGCACCCTTAAAATGTTTTATTCAACACAATATAAAAACTCAAAAATTAACTTTTCTCGCCTTAATCGTTGCAAATTCACGAACAATATCCTTATAATCTAACATTAAAGTAGTGTCATTTTTGACCTTTTTTCCTGCGTGGTTTAAAATTAATGGAAATTTGTATTTCCGTTTTCTGTAAAAGGAAATTATATTACTCGTGAAACATTACAAGAAAAATAATTGTTCTACATTTACTTTGATGAAATAAAATCGATTCTGTGGTGGATTTTTGGATGTTTTTGCTTCGATTATTCCTTGTTTTGCTTCTGCATTTTTTAAAGTAATAATTGAATATTCTTGTGGAGTTCAACTTGTCTTTTATTTACGTCAATATTTTTCATAAAATTATCCAACTAAATACAATAATTCACTGAAAAATTTAATGGAGGATATGTATTAGAGTGGTCGTTATTTGGGCAAAATTGGAAACTGATACAGGATCAGCCGGAAAATTAATCATGATAAAAAAAAATTTTCTCAAAATTTGAACCAATTTGGACTATATGAACACGTGCCTCTAAAACAGTAATTTTTTAAATGGAAAATACATGTAATTTATCCTCCAAAACAAGAAAAATTTTTTATAGCCTACATAAATTGGTTGAAAAAATTGAATCTTCGCTTTTATTGTTGTACATGAAACTAGATATTAACCTTAATTTTTCTAGACGATTCCGAAAATTCTTTCCATCATCATTTTCCATCATATATCATCATATTCCATCATATTCACTCGGCTTGAAAGAAGAGAAAGAATTTTCGGAATCGTTCAGAAAAATTGCACTTAAAATCTGATATCATGTACAACAATAAAAGCAAAGGTTCATTTTTTTAAACAAGTTCATGTGGGCTGTGAAAAATTTTTTCATCATTCTAACCTCAAAACATTTTGACGTGACTTTGAGACTATCATGATGAAAAATATTGATCGCACTCGTGAGCTATCGCCAATTTTGGCGAGGCCGAAGGTTTTTGCCCAAGCCGAAGGCGAGGGTTGAAACCTTCGGCCTCGCCAAAATTGGCTCTAGCTCCCGAGTGCGAAAATAACTATTCCCATTTTTGGTGATAAATTACATGTATTTCCCATTTAAAAAATCACTGTTCTAAAGGCACGTGTTAATATAGTCCGAATTGGCTCAAATTTTGAAAAAAATTTTTTGTAATACCTTGATTAGTTTTCCGGCCGGTCCTGTATCATTTTCCAACTTTGCACAAATAAGGACCACCCTAATATGTATGCAACCTCCTGATACCTGAAAAGTGAAAATTTTTTGTATATGTTTTTAAATCAGAACACCAAATTTTCTCAAACATCAAGATTTTTTTTTGTTTGGATTTCTATTCTTTTAGCTGCTGTCAATTTGACAAGAGCATCAAAATCAACTCCTCCGAAAATATTGAACTTAGCCTTCTCGACCCTACCGGGTCTCTTGATACTCATTAACTATATAATTAATCTATTAAATAGTAGAAATCTATGCTGATACAATGTTCTTAAAAAACTAAAAATATATATAAGAGTATGAATCCCCGTGCATCGAATTTAAAATAATAATATAAAAATTTGTAAAACGAGAGGGGGGGGGGCAAATCATTCATTGTTCCAGGCGCTCATTATCCTAGGTACGCCACTGGCTTGAAAATAATATATTTCTTCAACTTGATAATTCCTCGAAGTCAGTTTTTTATACTTAAGAAGTCACAATTATGAATTATAGACTATTTCTTCGAATTTTTTTGTACGTTATAAAACTGATATTATTTTCGTCAATTTATAACCAATTTTTATATCTGTAGCACAAACGCTTATTATATCACACAATTCTGAATGGACGATTGGATATTATATCAAAATAATGACCTTACACTTTTGAAATTAAATAAGAAAATACGAAAATAAGTAATGATAACATAAATTTTTGTTTCAAGTTTCGAAAATTTCTCAAAATCCAAAATCAAGGTTATGAGTATCAACCTGAGCACCAGCGTTTTCAAAGAGAGGGGGATTACCGCGTTTTTTAGGGGTCAGTGAACTCTAGTCCACCAGCGTTTTACCTAATATCAATATATTATAGCGGTCTATGAAAAATTTTCAGAATCCCAAAGTGTACACACCCTTTTTTATTTTAATTTTATTTTTAATTTTAAGTTTTGAAAAAAAATTCCAATTTTAAGAAAACCGAGTATGTCAGCCAGAATTGTATTGAACCATGTCGATTGCCCCCACCATTGTTTCCAGTTACTAATACAATTTTTCGTGTTTCAAAGCGAAATCGGACACACCGAAAAGTGATTGGAAAAATTCAATATACCTCTTGTTGCATTTTTCCGCTACCATTTCATACGTCAATTTTTTTCCTAGAACTCACTTTTACATTGCTCAAAACAAATACATGCATTTTTTACATTTTTTCAAGTAATTTTAGTTATTTATTGACACGAAAACTTAATAACGTGACATTAGTTCATTCCTATATGCGAGTAAAACAAGACACGAATAAATTAATAACTATAATCTACGAAACTGGATACGTGTATTTTATACTTAGAACAATAAATAGAGTAAAGAAATTTCTATTCGTACGGATGTAAAAAAAGGATAGAGAACGAAAAAAATCATATCATGAAATTAAAACCAGTGTATATCTATTTCTTGGTGATATGGTTGCTGGTATTTTCGTAAGTTAGATGAATTACGTGCATCTTTCACGTTTGTGAATTTTTAGTTTCATTTTTTACTCGAAAATAATCACGTACGCATCTTTAAAAAAAAATATGTTGCAACAATATTAAGTTTACAGAAAAATTATATCTAAAGCTTAAAATTTTTATTTCATATACTTATACATATATTAATTTTATTAATTACTAATCCTAAGTAAGCGCATGATTCGTGAATTTTATTATTCAAATTGTTTTCTTATGGTACGGGAATATCATTTGGAAAATGTTTTACGATGTTTGAAATTTCATAAATACGTTATTTAAAAAATATTTATTCATAAATATTGCATATTCGGAAACTCTGCCTTATATCGAAAAATTATTTGTAATTTATAAATCGAAACAAATCACAGACAACAAGGTAAGTATCGGTTATTTTCGAAAATTTTTCCAATCCTTATAGTTAAGAACAGCTGAATTACGAAAAATTCTGAGATGCAAAATCTTGCGATTTTCGATTATTTCAAAGATTCATAACAACCTTGATATTTTAAAGAAAAATATCAAAAAACACGGTATTTAGCTGGCGAGGCGTATTTTGCTGCGATATATGAACTTATGAACTATGAATTATAAATAAGTATCCTATAAGAAATAACATTTTTTCAGTTTTACGCCAGATTCCGCAACGTATAAAAGTACAAAAAAAAACTCTCATCTCTTTTAGAAACGGAGGAAGGTAAAAACAGGAGGCTTGGGTCTAAGGTTATGTAATTGAATAATCGTTGGTTCAATGACCTTGATAAATCAGAAAAAAAATTTGATTGCATGATACAAATATTCATTTTTTTTTCTTTACATTTTTCATTTATTTTTCATTCTTTTCATTCATTTTTTTTCTTTTTTTTTCATTAATTTTTCTGTTACCTTCAAATGCAAAAAACTAATTCCGAAGAATAGTTTGTTTCTTTTTCTGTTAAAGAATCTGATAATTTAAGATTTAAGTTTAAAACATAAAAATACTGTCAACCCAAAAACAAATTTTTGGTAAGTTCTTAATTTCGAACATAAAAAAACAATGTTTGGTATAACTCTACAAAATATGGAACCAGTTTAAAGATCAATTTTTTTTGATTGTATGTTACAAGACTATTTATCGGTAATGAATTGGTCACTTGCCCGCTGATCACATCGTAAATAATATTTCTGGAGTGAAAAAAAAGTTGTTTGTTGTTTTTGGATCTCTTGCATAGCTCGCTAACAGTTATTTTTTTACATTCCAGATCAATTCTTAATCTCATAACACACGGCTCTTCAAGCACTGAGTAAACAGTGAACGAAGGTAATTAAAATATTAAAAAAAAGATAACGAGATTTTTATAAGTGGTTGACCATATAATTTGGTGAATGCTGCGTATTTTATAATATTTTATATATTTCTAGAGATGCAATCTAGATGGCACAAGCGGGACCGTGGCCCCAAGGCCTCCACCAATTGAGGGCCCCCGCTAATTCGGATAAAATAGAAAAATTATTATTATGTTTCTTAATTCCCTTTCAGAGCTCACGGGACGTAAACTTATGTCCTCTCTTGTGTCCCCGAATTGGTTTGCTACGTCCCATTTGATCAAAAAAAAGGACGCAACGAAAAAGCCCGAAATAATGCTACTTGGCGTTGTTATACACACTTAAAAGGAATAAAACTGTTCATGAGCGTTAGAAGAATGTTTTCCTGTTTTTAATTTTTCTCGTAACTTTGCTATTTTTTTAAATAACTGTTATTTTTAATTTTAAGAATTTGATTTTTTATTTATCAGTTTATAGTGCCTTAAATTATTATATTTTCACAGAATTTACTCATTCTCGCTCATTTAAGTAATAATTAATCATAAATTCTCATTTGATGTTTTGACTACAAAGAAGCTTATCGATTTCTGCGACGCCTATAAATTAACTTCTTACGTCCCCTTTTTGGTCATAAAGGACATAGCGAGGGGACGTAGTACTACGTCCTGTCTTCTTAGACCATATAATACATGGACTGCCAGTAGGCCGCCATTTGCAGGTCAGACATAGGAGCTAAAGATGTGACGTCATTATTTGACGATTGTATACGACCGTGTTATACAGTACTTTATATGTATATACATATATATAGTTATATAGTATACACTATTGGTGCAAATAATGATGTCACCATGTCTGACCGGCCAACTTCTATTGGGCTTATAGGAGGACTAGCGGTCCATGTATTATATTTTATGGTCTAAGCCTCTCTTGCGTCCCCAGTCCTATCCTGCTACGTCCCCTGAGCGCTCCAAGAGGGAACTGATCCCAAATTCGACGGAAACTAAGAAAGGTTTTCTAGTGTAGTTGTTAGCAAGGGTAATTCATAAGTCATATTCAAATTTCCAGCCCAAAGTAAGTTAGTTGTTCTATGCGTTCCAAAACTCACACGGTGTGTAAAACGTGTGAAATTACAATTTTGTATTTACAATTTACAGAACATTGTATTACACAAAAGTCAAATTACAAAAAGTCCTTTTCACGAAACTCAAAATTAAAAAATATATTCGTGTTTGAAATCTGATAAAAAATTAAATTAAAAAAAAAATTACAATTGAAAACTTTTTTAAGATCGAAAAATTGTTTGTAAGAATATCAAAGTTTATAAAAAATATACGAGGATCAAATATTTTTTAATAAAAAATCTACAATTTTGTTATAAAACTCTCTTTCTTTTTTATAAGAAAATAATTTTCTAGAGGGTTTTTATAAGTTTTCTTTAGAAGAAAATTTTTATTTATAAGGTCAACTTCATAAAAATTGAAATTCTTATAAAAAACTTTTATTCTTATAAAAATTTGGCCTTTTTCATATGAATCAAAATCACTGGGGTATAAATTCTGAATTGTCTTTCCATACATTTTTTGTTTTTTGTACTTTCCAACATGATTGATCATTTCAATCAAGTTCGAATTACGACTATGTGCTTACTGATGTCTTTACGTTCCTCAGATATTGTTATGTAACTATTTCAGTTCGTTTTTAACTTCAATGAACGAGTCTCATATTTTTAAACAAATATTGCTCTAAGTGAATATGAAAAATCTATTTCTCTATAATCTTCATATTTTCAGTGATTTAAATTTTTTAAAACTCTTTTACTAGCCTTCAAAATTCGAAAAACTAGTATGTCGGATAGACAAGAAGATAGGTAAAAAATGTGAGACATCATTTGAGTGTAACTTTTACTTGAGTATACTCCCCTATACATATACGAAAAAATTTAAGGGGCCCCCACCAGATTTTGGCCCCAGGGCCTCCGAATTCCAAATCCGGCTTTGGATATTTCTTTTTATTCGATTAATAATATTTCATTCATTATATACAATATATTCGATTGATAATATTTCATTCATTATATACAATATAATCTGTAATGTAATATACGTCGCGAATTGAATAACTGAATAAGTCTTTGCTGTCCTTACGCAAAACGTATCGCAAAAGGAAAAAAGTTTCAAAGTCTGTCCAAATGAAACCAGTCGAATTGGAAAACATAATAAATTTACATGCATAAAACATTGAAGATTTAAAAAACGTGTTGAAAAAACTTGAGACTGAATGACCTAGATCATTGCAAAATTTTCAAAATTTAATTTGTGCCAGTGATGAATTTATTATATGTTTATTATATGATATATTATTGTTCAAAATCTCAAAGAGTATTGTGGAAACGTGTATCATCAAAAAAAGCGATATTATCAATTATGACCATGATTTTTTGATTATAATAAATTTGCTCCAAGAGAATCACCAACTTTATAAAATCGTTGATATAGTGAGAAGCATCGTAGAAATATAAAAACATTTTTTTCTCAAAGGTAAAATCAATATTACTATTAAATCTAGGACAACCAACTAATGTTTTCGTTTTTTCAAAATATATTTTTCACTTCCTTGAATATTTAATCACCAGCAATATTATCAAGGAACATTTTCCAAAGTTTTCGCAAACAAGTATGAAGAAAACGAGTTTGCTCTTTATATTTTCTCGTTATTTTTCAATAATACCCATGTTAGCGCACAAACAAGCGCCATGACTGAAAAATAAATTGCGTCCAATGATGCCCTTACACGCGTAACGTGAAACGGCGACAGGTTGAAAGACGCTTGGGTGTAGTTTTATCACGCCGACACGCGATACCGCGTCATAACAAGTCACGAGTGTAGCCGAGAACGTGACATTATTACGTCTAGAGTTTCTTTTCTTCATACGCGCACATGGAAGACTTCATCGGGTTCGTTGAGTCGTATGCGTGGACATCTCCCGTAAACACAAACACGGCAGCGCCGTATCCGATATTTATTGCACCGAGCGAAATACCATTTTTGATTTCAAATGTTTTCCAGACTCGGAAAGTTTTCATATTCGAAGGCAGGAAGAGCATAAAGTGCTAAATGCGATGTCCAAGAGGTTCGCAATGAACCTTTTCGAAAAGGCAGTTAGCGGTGTTTAAGTTTTATACCCCATTCTACAGAACGAGTTTAAGTCTTCAAAAAGTCAAATCCAACTGCATAAAGCATAAAGCTGGCTCAGATAGAGCTGTATTTTTATCAACAACTTTCTTCAGTTTGTACAAATATTTTAAGTAATGCTTGTGAGGCGTGTTTTATTTACGGACCAAAATTTTGAAAACATTTTTTGCTGATTACTTACGACTTTGTCGGATATGGGTTTGTTTCAACTGATGATACTTGGAATTTGCTGAGTGTTTTATCTGGAACAAAGGAAAAATGAAATTATTAGGAAAATTTGGGTAATTTATAGAATACACTTAGTTAGGAAATTTGATTTACAAATGATCGAAAATCGTAAATGCTGCACTGTTGAAATCGATATCAGGAATCATCACTAGGTTTTTTGTCGTATCATTCTTATTGATGGAGTAGTTGGTTTTCTGGTTGATAAGGACAGGTGAACGATGAAAAGAAATTTTTGGACTATATTGCAATGAACACAAAAATTATAATGATCAGTTGATAACGTTGGAACAAATAATACAGTTAAAAAAACCTTTTCGAATGTGAAAAGATGTTAAATCAGTTGCGCTGCCATGTATTATAAAGTATTTGTCAAGAGTACTATATTTATTTTAAAAGATATTTATTTAAGAAGAATAGTAACAGTTTTTTTTCATTTTTTAGTCGATTTCGACAGATTTTTACATTTTTAAAATTTTCTTGATATTTCCAACTATTTGCTATCAATTTTGAAAGATTCCAAATTGAAAAAAAAATTTCTTTTTCAATGTTCACTTATGCATTGAGATCGTTGAAACTTTTTAATGGCCATCAAAATCAAAAATGCCTTCTTTGTCTAAATTGTAACAAAGTTCAAAATACAAACTGTGTCAAATTTTTTTACTGTATAAATAGTTTTAAACTGTGAAAACTTTTGTTGACAATGAATGGTTCGAAGAATTGTGGAATACGTCCCAAGTGTTACAAAACTGTAAAAGTGTTCGAAAATTAGAGAAAATTGTTCCCAAAGACCAAACTTTTAAACTGTTATTATAAAATTTTCAAAAATCATATTTGTATCATGGATGTTTTACAGCTATCAAGAATTCAAAAAAATAAAAAAAGGAAGAATACGAATAATGTGGTAACTCTTAACTCTGCATATTTGAACAGTATTCAAACAGTCAAGTTTAATTTCACTCGTCTATTTCTATTGTCTGTGAAACAAATAGGTAAATAATTAATGAAAAACTCTAATATTCCTAAGATTAGTAAATGAATAAATATATAAATACACTCGTGGAATCAACCCTGCATTTTTCATTATTGAAATAATCAGTGACGTGTAGCAATGTATTTCCTCTGTTAAAAAAAGTACGTATATTCATGTAATCGATAATCAAGCTCTCGATTATTTGCTTTTAAAAAAATCGGTAGCTCTTGTTTGGGATGTTACAACTGATATTCATAAATGGAAATCAAATTCACACAACCGTGGTTCGAAATAATTAAATTACAGGCTCTTCAGATTTTTCTCAGTATATTGCTTTTTCCATCATTTACAACAATATAATTAGTAGAACAATCCCAAAAACAACATTTATAACAAATCTTGTACTATGAGAATCCTGGAAACGCGACAAAATACTTTTATTTTCTAAACTCTCGTTTTCCAACACCGTATTCAAGAAGAAAAAGCTCAGGAGACGCAATTAACTTCAAAGTTCAGGGGATTAATTAATTACTAGCCAGTGTCTCTCGCTCCACTTCTCATTCTATTCTTCCCCAGACTCCTTCGCACTTAAAATATACTCCAACTTTCCTTTGAATACATGCATATATTCGCAAGTGTCGGCGTAGCTTTGTTCGAAATTCCGCGATACTGAATCGCGCATTGAATGCTGTTTTAGAGGGCAGACAATAAACTTCTCGAGCGTTGGAAACCTCCTCGGAAAACACGGAAACAAAATGAAGAGAAGGCAAAGAACAACTTCTCTCAACGAGTTGTCAAAATTCTTAAGAATTTCAGCCCGAATAAAACGAATTGTGAATTCTGCCAAGTTTCCATTAGCACGAAGATCATGGGCATCTTTATTACACGTATTATAATTATAAACGTACAATACAACAACGATTGTTATGTTGCAGAAAGTGAATAAAACTGGAAAAAAATATCCTCAGCATAAATTTCGAAAAATGAGCAACTTTTTGTACGAAACATGGACTTACATTGCAGTGAATGCTATGCCACAATACAAAAATAACTTTTGGGGAACACCAGACAGAGTTCCATAGAGATAAGAAAGCGATTATCAGATCCATAAATAAAAAATAGTTTGAGAGCTCGCTATTTTGATCTTGAGTGCCGTAACGGCCAAATGGTAAAAGCTGCATCTCGATAAGTCGCCGGTTTTTTCCTGAAGCTTCCGTTCGCGTGGGCATTTCCGCCCTGGTCTCGTCGGGTAAGAACTTATTCAGAACCGGAAATTCGGGGTATTCGGTTTGTTCGTCTTTTGCGGGGTCAAAAGGAAAAAAGTCGGGTGGTAGATAGCAAAAAACGCGGGGCTCGTCCGGCCGAGAGAAGTTTATTGCACTGCTTGTCCCTTGGCCTTTTCTGCTGCGCGAGCTTCTTGTTACGTGAAATCATGGCCTCATCATGCGTTAATAACAAAGATGAGTTCGATGTCGCTTTCGCTGTTATATATTGGTCCGAGGAGATTGGAAACGATAAGAAAGCACTGCCTCGTTCAGTTTTTTTGACGATGTCGAGTTGAGGACAAATCCAAATTACAAATACTTGAAAGCTGAAGGTATAAGATTTTTTTTTTAATCTTTATGAATACTGAAGTTTAAAAAAATGTGTACTTGGTAAATGATTAAGAGATTCTGGAAATTTAAATGAGTGCAGTACGGAGGACAGAACGCGATTTTTTTGAGTGTATATATATTGAGACTCAACCTTCTGGCAAAAATTGTTGATATTTGTATTTTTTTTAAATATTCATCGAAGTATTGTTGAATTTCGGTATATGAATCTAAAAAAATGATAGGTATAGAAACGTTCAAAAAATTTTCGTGCATTAGAAAAATTTTCTTAAAATTAAAAAAGTTTTGAACAGTATGTATGAAATTTCTAATAAAATTTCTAAACTTAGGAAAATTGAAAAACATTAAAGGTTTTTCAAATTGACAATCAATTAAAAAAAGTCAGAGATACGAGGTTTGTTCAAAAAGTATCGCGAATTTTGAATTTTCGCGGGCTACGTATGTTCGATTTTTGATCTTTTGGTGGCGTTATGTTGGTACT
>JAPYZL010169281.1:0-13371 GCA_030522825.1 Platygaster orseoliae
TGTCGAATTTCCATTTGTTTTCCTTCACAGAGCCTTCATTAAGTATTCACAGCGATTTGTGTTGATATTTGTGCGATTTTTTGTTGGTTTTTGAGAGTGACCGTCATTACCCCATCATTTTTCTAAATGACGAAAACCAAGTTTTTTTAAAGATTCTAATTTTTTTTTAGTTTGAATCACAATTTTTTCAATCTGCCGATATACTTTGTTAGCATTTGAGTTACACTTGTTATCTTAACTTTCGTTTGAAAAATGTCAATTTTTGGATGTGTTTTGATGGTGAATGAAAACTATGCCGTCATTACCCCACTTTCCCCTAATTTATATTTTATGTAGAAATTATCATCATTTAAGGTAACTTCGCATATCTTATAAATTGAGAATTAATATTTCTAAAGTAAAGGATACAATATATTGAGGTTAAATATTTGATATTTTACTATACTGCATGGTAAAAATACATATTTTTGTAGCGTAATGTACTATAATATATGAAAAATTAAAATAATATTGTAGATTTTCGTAGAATATAGTAATTTTTCAATTATTTTTAGTACAAAACACGAGATTTTTTCTCAGTTTACTAAATAATTTATTTTTCAAATAAGGCTCATTCTTATTCTTCATAATTTTCATGATTTCTCGATCCTTTCGAGCCAAAAAAATTAAAAACTAATTTTTTGTTTCTTGTTTTTAAGCTTTTGGCTTTTTATTGGGCCCTTATCAGGAAAATAATAATTTTATAATAAACTTCTTATTTTTCATGTCAAATATAAATACGTCATAAGAATATAATTTTTTTGATAAGGGCTAAATAAAAGGCCAAAAGCTTGAAAACAAAAAACAAAAAATGAAGTTTTTTGGCTCCAAAGGATCGAGAAATCATGAGAGTCATTTTCAATAAATTATCATTTTTTAGAGAAAATATAAATAAAAAACTGACATAATTGACTCAAATGACATTATTTTGAATAATCATCCAATTTTAATAAATATAAATATACTTATATGAAAATATTATGAAACTATAACCAAACTGTACTGAAAACCATAAATTAACCAGTTAAAAAAATCCAACTTCGAAACAAAAAATTGTCTACGATAGAAATTAAATTTTGATCATTAACAAAAAAAAATTTTCCTTATATTCTAAATAGTAAATGGATGAAATTTTCCATTTTCTTTAACAACGTATAATAATGATTTAAATACATTTCCACAATGCTTGAATTAATTTATGTAGAAAGTGGTTTTTTCAAAAAACTGCAGTAAGTGAATTTCGTTTGCTATAATACATTTTTTTGACTTTATTTTAAATATTCCAATTAAAATACGAAAATTCTCGATGTACAGTAGATTCCGAAATCGCGTAATTGACGAACATTCGATAGGAAGAATTCCTCTCTTTATTCCTTAGAGGGAATTGTAACTTTTAGAAAAGTAAAATTAAAATAAAAATTTCACTCTAAATGTATGAAATTTCCACTCAAATTTGATTTGCAAGATTCTCACTCGAAACGAGTGAAATCCCATTCAAAAGAACTTAGAAATTGATGTTAGATATCAATGATAAAGATTTTTAGTATTAAATAATCGAATTGTTTTCAAGTTAAATGACGTTTAATATTATCGCACGAAGGGAAATTTTTGGTTACAGCAACCATTGATTTAGTAAAATATGAGTCCACCAAAACTTTAGGCATGCTAACCAAATTATTGGTTATTGCAACTTTATGATCAGTCATGAAAATCAAGCATTAGTTGTTATAACAGAAGCTTTGGTTGTAGTAGCCAAAATTTTGGTGGGTCCAAATTTTACTGAATCAATGGTTGCTATAACCAAACTATTTCTCTCTGTGCATTGAAAATCAATATGGTTGTCACAACCTCAGAAATAATAACATTTAGCCCATTTTCATGCTGTACACAACCTCATTTGTGGTTGGTGCAACCACATTTTTGACTTTAACTTCCTGAAATTCAATTTGTGAGAATCCTGAAAATCACATTGTTGGGTGAAATTTCACTCGAAAAAAGAGATTTGGGAGTGAGTTTACCTTGTTCACTCTAAGAAATCAAGAGAGTTTAATCGTAGTTGAATCGGCGTTTTCCATCGAACCTGAACCCGTAAGCTGCGGCGTTGGCGACCCCGATCAAGGCCGGATTCCGGTACTTATGAAAAGAACCGTGCAAATGGGCCGGACGAGCCGCACTTGATTCTTCACTATTTTGATAAAACGCCTCGAATTGACCCTCAGGCAAGAGTATGTCCTTCAAGTTTTTATCATCAGGATCGTAAGACATGACTTTCACGCAAAAGCACAACAGCAAAATAGCCTGAAAATGTTTATTATCAGTGTAATAAAAAATCCTCAACTTCGCCTCGGACCGTAAACTTTCGTTTCGTCAAATTAGGCAATTTCCAATATTCGCAATACGATATTTTATTCACTGTTTGCTAATAATTCACGTCCAAACATCACATTATGAGTAAATTTAAATAAAAAAAATTCCACTTCAAATTCACGAAAGATAAAAAAAGAAAATTTTTTTCAGGTTAGGCGCGGTACTAGAAATGTACATTGTACATGTGAAACAATCGTGAAATATTCACCTTCGAGCAAAACTCATTCTTCTTTTGTCATAAATAAATAACTTGGTGTCGTGGTTTTGAATTTTTTGAAACCTACTTCCCACGCTCCATGAAAACGCAAATGATGTTTTTTGTTTTGGGTTCGTTATTGTAGGTTGGGGTACTCACTTTCATTCTGCACTCGAAAAGTACAATGACAGGAAGAGGACTTTTTGTCGGAGGTCTTGTTCACTGATAGAATGAGGAACTTGAACGATGTGTCGAATATAATGCTCTTTGCAAACAGGAAAAGTGAAAGCTGAGTCGCTGAACCGCGGTTCGTGGCCTTGCGAGAATGCGAACACTTGCGCGATTTTTCGAAAGTTCCGGGAGTTATGTAGGAATAATTTCATTTTCCTTGACTTTGTTAATGAAAGAAGAAAATGAAATGTGGAGCAGAAAATTCGGAACTCAATGAGATAAGGCAGTTTTTTGAAGAAACTTCCCTAGTGATTTTGATTTTTATAAAATCGACTTAATAAAATTTTTATTAAAAAATTTTTTTCACAAAGTGACCTCATAAGAATTTTACTAACAAATTTTTTTCTATAGAAAAGAGAGACAGTTTTATAAAAAATTGTACATTTCTTATGAAAAAGTATTCGAGCCCATATTTTTTTTATAAAATTTTATATTTTTATGAAAAATTTTCAATTGAAAAAATTTTTTTTTCATGAGAAACGTCTTTTTATAAGAAAGTAATTCTTACGAAATTAAAAAAAAATAGTTGTATAAAAATTTCTGCAAAAAATAGAATTTTATAAGCTCATATATATATATATATATATATATATACAAGTTGACCTAGGTCAACATTATAAAAATTTTTATGAGATTTTTATAAAAATCAACATCACTAGGGTCGTAACATTTTTTTTAAGTTTCATACGATTCTTTGGAAGTTGTAATAAATATATGGATTGTGTGAATTAAAGTAAAAAAGAACGAATTTTCAGGAGCTTGATTCTTGGAATATATTAGAGAATAATTGTGAAAAACAGAAATTTTAGTTTTGAAAATACACATATGTATATAGTTATTATTTTTATTTATAGAATGTAAATCGAATTCAGGATTCTTAATTTTACTAACTCGAAAATAACAGCAATTATGGCTTTAGAAGAATGGTAATTATAAATTGTAAACGTAGAACAAATAAATTTGATAAATTGTTTTAACCCAGCTAATTAAAAAAAAAATCTAAAATACACGAAAATGTTTAACATTTAAAAAACTTTGAACTCTGAAGCATAGAATTTCAGAAATTTAGACAGAAACTCATAAAAATATCAAAAAGTATTTTCAGTTATAGACAAACAAACAAACAAACAAACAAACAAACAAACAAACAAACAAACAAACAAACAAACAAACAAACAAACAAACAAACAAACAAACAAACAAACAAACAATTCTATAAAGAACTTTTTTCTAAAAAATCTGAACAAATATGTATGATCTATAAAACTCGGAATTTAAGACCTTCGAATTCTTAAAAATGTATATGAAAATGTATATTAATACTTTGAATCTCAAAGAGTTGTGTAAAACGCAAGAAAATCTTATAAACACTCTAAAATATTATCAAAAGAATTATGAAAAATATAATTATTAAATATACCATTAAATAAATATAATAAAATATAAAATTTAATATAACACTAAATATAAGAATTATATTAAATATACTTTCAAAAGTACTATTAAAAGTATTATTAAAAGTAATATCATTTATTGTAATATTATTTAAAGTACGAAAATGTAAAAAATCTATAAGATATTCAAAATTTATGTGTCTTAAATTCCAAAAGTTTAACGATAAACGAAATAAAATAAAAAATCGTTTCCATTGATATAACAAAAATTATTTAATATTACTGACTTTTCAAATAGAAAAATATTCGTTTTTCCGTTTTCGTTCTTTTCATGAACGTTTGGAACTTCAGACACATCAAAATCTACGTACATCTAATTTTTCCAGACATCTTTAAAAATACTGGAAACCTATTGAAAATGTAATCCTGAAGTCCAAAATTCTGGGCATATTTTTAGTAATGTACTAATTAATTAAAAATGTAAAAAAAAAAATACTAGAAACTCAAAATCGTTGTAAATTTCAATACTTTACCATCGAATTCTAGAAAACTGTAACAAGAATGATGGAAATATAAGAAATCTATGAAAATATCAAAAAATACGACAAAATTGTGTGAATAGCATAAAATACGAAATTTCATAAATTCCTGAAATACTAACAAATTTCTTTTGGGATTTATCTTGGGATTTCATGATTTTCAATATTTATTTTCCAATTATTTGTTCCATGATTTTACATATTTCTTAAGGGAGTTCATGATTTTTGATCTTTTTTCATGATTTTTAATATTTATTATGGGAAAGTTTCTTTAGGGATTATTTTTTTCATGATTTATAATATTTTTTTTAGGGGTTTCATAATTTTCAATCTTTTTCCATCATTTTTAATATTTGTTTCGGGAAGATTTCTTTTCGGATTATTTTTTTCATGATTTTTCATTACGATTTCAAACTTTACTAATGCCAGAATTTCAAAGTTATATAAATTTTGGCGTCCACAGTCGAGCATTTTCCATAAACGTATTCAATATAATGAAACTCGATTTTCGTAATTTTGAAGTCACTTTATTTAAATTTTTTCTTTTTCTCATACCTTTAATCATTTCTTATATTTCCCCATTATTTTTACAACTTGAAGAATTTTCTGATATTCTAAATTTTTATACAGCTTTCTGAAATGCAATGCTCAAGGAATCAAAGCGTTCTCTAAATTCCCAAGAAAATAATAGCGTAATAGATTAAAAAAAAATCTCTCCTAACAATTTTCCCTGCCTTCGCCCTTGTACCCTGGAATTTAATATTGTCTCGAGAGATTACAGACATATTGCAAGTGAAATATTACATCTTGCAGTAACGTTGCAGGAATCTTGCAGGAAGATTGCAAAAACGTTGCTGCAATATGAAAATGTTGCATAAGTATTTCAGCAATGTTCGAGTAATGTTGCAGCAATGTTTTAGTAATATTTAGTAACATTTCAGTCTTGCCGCAATATTAATGAAACATTACAAGAGCAACATTTCAAAGAAAAGATTGAAGTAAAACATTGAAGTAACACGTATAGAAGAACAAAAACACGCATAGAAGAACAAAAACACGCATTAAAGAACACAAACACGCATTAAAGAACAAAAACACGCATAGAAGAACAAAAACACGCATAGAAGAACAAAACACGCATAAAAGAACAGCGTCCACATCGAAAACGAATCGCCGGTCGTAAATGTACGTCCTCTAGGTTAAGGTTTTGCAAAAACAATTTTTCGTTTCGCACAGATTTTTCCAACCTTGGCTAGGCGAAGGTCTTCTCATCAGTAGCGGGGAGAAATGGAAAACCCACAGAAAAATGATCGCCCCAACGTTCCACTTGAACGTCCTGAAATCTTTCGTTCCTCTTTTTTACGAAAACAGCAGAGACTTAGTCCTAAGATTACGAAAAGAAGTGGGAAAAGAATTCGATTGTCACGATTACTTATCAGCTGTAACAGTAGACATCCTACTCGAAACAGCCATGGGACTCAGGGCAAACGAGAAGGACAAAACAGGATTCGATTACGCTTTGGCAGTAATGAAGTAAATAATCAACATTTCATTCCTTGCCCAAATAATTCGCCAAATATGTTAATTGTTAGTGAATTTTGTTGGTTAGCTTATGCAATTTGATCCATCAGAGACAGTACAACATTTTGCTGAGAATAGACGCGTTGTTCAAATTCTCGAGCTTTGCGAAAAAACAACAGGCACTTTTGAACACCATCCATGGTTTGACTGAACGAGTTTTGAAAATGCGTACCAAAGAATACGAAGAAAAAGGTGATAGAATGTTTGCTGAAAGGGAGTTCAAGAAAAAAGAGGAAAATGCGCGCGAAGATCTGAACGCCAAGTATACGAAAATGAGATACGTTCGTGATGATCTTGATGAACTGGAAGATAATGATGTCGGTAAGGAAATGACGCCAAGAAAATTGCATGACTGAGCAAAATGAAAAAAACAATTGCAAATACTTTTTAAACTCACGTTAATTTTTCTAATTTAATAATTTATTCAATCTTTATATAAAGATGTATAAATTTTGTGGATTTTATGCGCTCTTGAATAAACTGGCAAAAAACTTGTGGTGTAGGTGAAAAAAGACGTTTGGCTTTTCTGGACATGATGTTCGAACTCTCTCGTTCTGGTGCAAAGTTGTCAGATGAAGAAATCAAGGATCAAGTCAATACTATTATGTTTGAGGTAGGAATTATGAACAAAAACAAATTTTGTTACCAGTAATTATATATAAAGTATAATAAATAAATAATTCTCAATTTACATTATCATTATCAGTATTTTATTTGAAATACTCGATAAATATTTTCCAATTCTGAGAAAACGTTCAATTTGATACAATACGAATCTTTATTATTTAAAAGTATTGAGAAAAATGGAAATAATTGTTTTAGAGTTCTTTTAAATGTTGAGAAATTACAGGGCCACGACACAACTGCAGCTGGCTCCAGTTTTGTCTTGTGTGTTCTCGGTGTCCACCAAAAAATTCAAGTAAGTCATAAATTACTACCTTTTTTCAGTGCCAACTGTTTTTGAGAGTATCAAAATATTTTTTTTTGCTACAGATTTATTGTTGTTTTTTAAACATTTCAACAAAGTAATTTTGTCAATCTGACATTTTTTTGGTTTCATTGAATTATTGTAACGAAGTTCAGGAATAAAATATAATAATTATTTTTTCTTAGATTTGAACCTAAATTATTATAATCAACAATGATAAAAATTTTTTTGTTCTTGATTATGATTACTAATGGCGATAACAATAAAAAAAAAACAAAACAATATGACTTATGTCCGTTTTTTTGACGTGGCGCTAAGATATTTATAGCGGAACAAATTTCGTCGTGATGTAATGATATGAGGTTATTCCAGCTGATAACGACGAGACGCGTCTTGGTCGAAATTTTTTAATCCGCGTTTTGTTTCTGGGACAAAAAAATGGGTCTTGTCAAACGGATATTGCGTATATGAATAAGAAAGTTTTACGCATTACGATTAAGAGCGATATCGGGTCGTTCAACGTTGTGAGAATTTTTTTTTCTCACTCGATAATAATATTTGACTGTGAATTTAAATTATAAGAAATATAGTAATTCATTTTCATATTCCTAGAGTATCCTAAAGAAATTTTGGGAAAAGATAAAAAATTATGAGGTTTTTATATAAAACTTAATTTTTATTTGTATTTTGATTTGACAGCAGTTTTTCGACTGTTAAAGAAATGAAATGATAAAGAAAAAAAGTATTTCAGATTATTGTCATTATAAAATTTTGAATTAAAATTTTATTATGCTTCCTAGGATCGAGTTCACGAGGAGTTAGACAGAATTTTCCAAGGTTCCGACAGACAATGCACTTTCCAGGACACTTTAGAAATGAAATACCTGGAAAGAGTAATCATGGAAACCCTTAGACTTTACCCTCCAGTACCTGTCATTGCAAGACAGCTCAATGTTGACGTGAAACTTGGTAATTTTTCCAATTCCACCCAAAGACCCAAAATATTCATCAATATTGCTGAATTTGCCATTAACTCCAAGTAAAATTAATTTTTCTCGAATTTTTCCGAAAATTGACCATTCCCGGTCAGTTTATTGCGTCGAAAAATGCCGTTTCCCAGGTAATGACGAATGGTGGTTTCATAAAAGCACTTTCGCAGAATTTTCCCGAAAGATACTCACGATTACAGTTGAATTCC
Organism: Platygaster orseoliae; assembly: GCA_030522825.1. Taxonomy (NCBI): domain Eukaryota; kingdom Metazoa; phylum Arthropoda; class Insecta; order Hymenoptera; family Platygastridae; genus Platygaster; species Platygaster orseoliae. The sequence continues at coordinate 8,474 of JAPYZL010169281.1, forward strand.
ATGTAAAGTTCCTATTACACGACATTTTCTTGTAATATGATGACGTGAAAACTGATCTGAAACAAAAACTCATGCGAAAACAATTTGATGCGAATTCCAATTTCACCCAACGATCCAGAATATTCATCAGTATTGCTGAATTTGCCTATTAACTCCAAGTAAAATTAATTTTTCCCGAATTTTTCCAAAACTTGACCATTCCGGATCAATCTTTTGCGCCGAAAATTGCTGTTTCCCAGGTAATGATGAATGATGGTTTCACAAAAGCCCATTCGCAGAATTTTCTCGAAAGATACTCACGATTACAGTTGAATTCCATATAAAGTTCTGATTACACGACGTTTTCTAGGAAATATCAATTTTCGATGCAAAAAATTAACCCTTCATGACCAATTTTCGTAAAAAATTTTTTTCAAGTAATATAATCACGGTTATATTATTAATAATATATATTTATAAATTGTAAACCTCATAATTACTAACAAATCATATATTATATATGATTAGATTTGAAATAAAAAATTTCAAAATGTTTGTTCTGGAACTGAATCAGTTTCACTTTCAAACTCACAAACCAAAATCATAACATATTTCTCACAACCTAAATACTATCAAAACTCAATAAAAAATAACAATAAACTCTTTATCGCAGTTTCTGGTGATTACGTTTTACCGAAAGGATCGACAGTTGCGATTCCTCCTTACAAGGTCCACAGATTGGCAGAGCATTACCCAAATCCCGAAGTTTTCGACCCCGACAACTTTTTGCCAGAAAAAATGCAACACAGGCATTATTACGCTTACATTCCCTTTAGCGCTGGACCAAGGTTATTTCAACCACAAATTTTTTATTTATCCTACTTTTAACAAATATTTTTACCATTGTATTATACAGATGTGTAATTTATGATTTGTTATTAAAATAATAATAATATTTTCCAGGTCCTGTGTCGGAAGAAAATACGCAATGCTCAAGTTGAAAGTTCTGCTCTCAACGATTCTACGGAATTACAGAATACTTTCTGATTTGACAGAGGAAGATTTCCGACTTCAAGTCGATATTATTTTGAAACGAGCTGATGGATTTAGGATACAAGTGGAGCCCAGAAACGCAACCAAAGTCAATTAATTAAAAAAAATGTTATAAACTCATGAACACGTATTGTGTTACAAAATTATTATTCATCGTATGATGTTGTCGTTATATGTAAAATGTTAATATGTATTGTACAAGTATTTTTTAGGTCCTCGAAGGTACAGGGTCGATTTAATTATTCATTCCGAACTAATGATGTACGAATATTAAGGAGAAAAGCAATGGAATTGAACCAAAATCCAAAATGGCGTCACGTACACTTGTAACCTATATGTTCATTCTTAATTTCGAATAAAGACATTTTTGAAAGAATCCTTTTATTTTTTTTTGTATTTCGTGTTGAACTTTTGAGTGTCAATACTCGAGCAATGTCAAGATATATGTCAAAATCTGAAAGGAAATTAAGGACTCAATTTTTTATTTTTATTATTACTTTAAATCTATTGAAATTATAATTCTAGAAATTTGTATGGTAATTTACAATTAAATTAGGAATCTATAAAAAAACTGGAAACTCAAAATCGTAAATTTCAATACCTTAGCATCGAATTTTAGAAATATGTAGAGTGAATCATAGAAATACAATAAATACTTGAAAATTCAAAAGTACTGGAAATCTATTGAAATTAGAATTCAAGAAAATTAGACGGAAATTCACAGAATATTAAAAAATATTTTGAATTACAAACTGAAAAAAAGGCGAAAAATATTAGAATTCTATTTTAAAATTTAAAAAACTTCTGAGATATCTAAAATCTATGTATATCTAATTTTCCCAGACATCTTTCAAAATACTAGAAATCTACTGAAATTAAAGTATCCTAGAGTTTATAGAAATCTATTTAGCAATCTATAAATAAATTGAAAATTTATATTAAGAATCAAAGCTGAAAATTGCTACTAATTTCAATATTTGAGCATCGAATTCTGCAAATCTGTAGAATAAATCATAGAAATACGAAATTATGTAAATATAATATATAATTATATCAAAACAATATATAATAATAAAATACTAACATAATTATAATCATAGGGGAGACTGGGGCAAAATGCGCAGTTTTGATAATATTAAATTTTTGAGGCAGCATAAGGGCTGAAAAGATCTGCAAATGGCACTATTTATTGTAGCCCATATATGTGGCTACAATTTAGCCTCAGGCAACTTTAGTTCTAGTTGAACCTTATGCCTCATATATTGATGTAAAAAAAAACTATTTTCTGCGCATTTCGCCCCACGCTGGGGCAAAATGCGCAATTCCGGAAATCGCGATTTTCACGAGGTTGATTGCTGAAAAATTAAAAATTTGTTGTTAGGAACAAAATTGGATTTAAAAATTTTTTATTTGTTAAGAACAAAAATTTTGTAAGTAGCGATTGAGTGTCCGTCGAGCAACAGAAAAGCGTTTCGACGCGCAATTCGCAGACATCCCCTCGCGGATAGCCTTGGACGCTTCGAATACTTTTCCACCATCAATCCGCTCTGTTTTGCGAACATAAACGCGAACCATGATGAAAAAAATGTAAAAAAAAAAAATAAACAAATTCAGAAAAAGTTCGTTATTTCACAAAAATTGGAAAAAAGGTCGTCAAATTTTCAAATTTGATTAAAAAAAAAGTGTTGAAAAAAGGAGGCTTTTTACAAGTTGGTGAACTTAAACTCTACCTACATAATATTAAAGTTTTGCTGTTAAAAAGTGACACCACCTTTTTTTTGCTCATCACCCTCATCACATTTTTCAAGAAAATGTTTGTGGGCCCCGGGGCACTACCCCGGCCTCTATAAAACCCTGGGTTTAGAAACAATTTGACGAAAAAAAAAATGTAAAACAACAAAAAAGTGAAGGAAATAGCATAACATGCCCAAACACAGCGAAAAAATACAAAACAAGCACTGTGCTTTTTGCCCCACGCAAAAATGCGCATTTTGCCCCATGGCTACATTTCCGGCTTATCAACGTGTGATTCGAAAACGAGTCAAAATTTCGCCGAAACGATCACGTTTTCGTCTTTTTTGCACCTGAATTGAGTTCGGACATGCATTTTTAAAATTTTTTTATCGCATTCTATGGGTTCGACTTTGTACATAAAATTTTTTTTTCACAATTTTTGGAGCAGTAGTTTTTGATATGACGTCACGCGAGAAAGAGCAGTTCTGTAGACGCAGCAACTTTAATGCCGTTTAAAATAACTAGACAATTTTGAAAACCCGTTGTTTTTTTAGTATGATACTAATATTTATGGCCAATGATGACGATAAAAGGTTAAAAAGTAAAATTTTAATATCATGTCCCAACCCAATTACTATAAAAACTCACCTACCATCAATTCTGATGAAAAAAATGACGCAAAAGTTGAAGCTTCCTTTGAGATAAATATTTACAATACATTGGCAAAAACACACTTTGTTTTTTAACCAAAAAAATAAACAAACAAACACGACGCAACTATACTGACGTTTGATACTCGTCACTAGAGCCATATATGGAAAAAATTTCAAGTCTCCAGTGATTACTGTTCTGACGGTAATGCGAATTGAACATTTCGTGAACTGCGCATTTTGCCCCAGACTCAAAATGAATATTTCTTTTGTTATTTTGTTAATTTCCATTTTACATGTATGAAATTTATATAAATTTTGAGGTTTAGAGTCAAACACTTTTCATTTTCGTATTCAATATAATGAAACTCGATTTTTGTGATTTTTGAGTCACTGATATTCAAATTTTGTCATTTTCTAATACTTTCAGTATTTATCATATTTCTTCGATATTTGTAAAACTCGTAAAATTTTTTGATATTCTTAACTTCTGTATAATTTTTTTAATCCGATGTTTTAAGAATCAAAGTTTTCTTTAAATTTTCAATCTTTTAAGATCTAAAAAAAAAGAACATCTGGACGAATTTTCATAAAATTATTAAAAATAAGAAAATAAGAATTTTCAGAAATTTTCATAAAAGTTTTGTTCCAGGTATTAAAAAAAAAAAAAAGAAAAAAAATGAAAAACTACTTTTGGGAGAAGATATTTTAAGATCCTCTTCAGGCTTTATTTTTAACAAGTTTTTGACGCTGCAAAACTCACGAAATACTACGAATCACAAAAAAACCTTTCTACAATATATTTATCACAAAATTTAGATTACATATACTTAAAAAAAATCGATTTCAGAAAATTTCGAATATGAATTCCTCGTGAAATACCTAAGTGACTCGCTAAGTGACACTTCCTTGTTCATACATCACTCGTATAAATTATCACTATATTTAAAATCAGTCACCAGTTACAAAAAACTTATAAAAAAAAAGATTTTTTCTAGCAATTTCACTATACTCGATATTTTTTAACGTTGCTTTCTTTCTTCCATTGTTTCTTGCTTCAAAGACCTATAGACTAAAGACTCTACAAAATTTGTACACGCAATGAAAAAAAAACCAAGTGACAAAGTTTCACCTCTATCGATAGCAACGCAATTACGTAATTATGCTTCAACTTTGAAAAAAGAAAAATTGAAAATTTTCGTGGTCTTTAAGTGTAATTAATAAAATTACCGTGCGCTGTTGGCTTTTAATTACTTTGCAAAGTACGAACATTGAGTTTTTTAGCGCAGTCTTATTTCTGATCGCCTTCATATCGAGTTCAACTTTTTGCTCTTGGGTGAATCGATAAGTGTGTACGAGTTTTTCAAAAGCAATTTCTTTTTATAGATATAACAGGTTGGCTGATAAGTCCCCGGTCTAACAAAGAAAAACACATTTTTTTGTCAAAATTCGTTTTTATTATTCAACATAGTTCCCTTCAAG
>JAPYZL010169290.1:0-23307 GCA_030522825.1 Platygaster orseoliae
ATTCATGATCGATTCCCACCTGCATTATCGACGATCACTCAAGTTGCCTCGAGCAGAATATTACTATACATATACTAGGAAATTTTCATATAAAATAACTCTTTGTTATTATTGCGTATAATCCTTAAGTATTTATAATCTACAAAAAACTGAAATATTATTTTCATTCTGCACTGAATTGTGTGGGTTAAGATTCAAATTTTCCGCCGGATTCAGTCATTTCGCCTGTTTTACCGACTAATTCCATCGTTTTAATTTTAAATAACTTTTGAATTAGCTATAAATATTTACTCCACGATCTTTCAAAGATATTTTTCTATTTTTTTTAGGTATAGAAATAACTTTTTTTCATACAAATAGATATTTTTGAAGCTTTTTCACATACTTCAGTGCACATCTTTTACACGATTAAAAAACCCATTTTTTCGAAAAAATGTGCTCTAACAATCGAAGAAAATATAATAAAACTTATTCATTTTATCTTAAAACAATGAATTCCTAACTACTCAAAGAATAATAGCCATTTTCTTCCAATGAAATTTACCACACTATTACCACACTATAGTGTGGAAAGTGGATTGCCAGGGATACTTAATTTATGGTTGCTAGAGCCACGAATTTCTTTCTGTGTACATATATTTCAAATAAATACGACAATATATGAACACAATTAACAAATTTTGCAAACATTGTAATTTTTTTGAAAAAATCCTCTTCAAATAAAATGAAAACTCGTTCCAGTTTTCAGTAATTTTTTTGTACTTTGTGATTTTTCAATAATTTAAGAAAAAATCATTATCATCCGTTTCTCTAGAAAATATGACTATCCACAAAATTTACATACGAATATTTTTAACATTCTATTTATCAATGTTTGTCAATTACTCAAAATTTTCATAAGTTTATCATGAGGAATGTTGAAAATCTCAAAATCTAAAGTTTTCCAGTAATTTTTTTATACTATCAAGTTTTCCAGATTTTTGTTAAATAATGTAAAGTATCCGAAAAAATCTTGATAAAAAATGAAATTTTTTTACTGATTTCATCTGTCTCGTGATGTTTTTTGAACTTACAGAGAACGTGTGAGAACGGTTGCCTCTTGAGACATTTATGGGGTTTTCTGAACGTTACTTGATTTATTATTTCGGCCCGGAATGTATGTGTTTTATTAGATCACGAGTGACAGAAGTGGTTTCATGAGTGGATTGAGAGGTCACGTTTATGTAAGAAAGAAGGTTTTTTTCTGCATAAACAGTGGGGAATAAGCCGAATTATTTAATGTATTTTTATAAAACGAAGACAGTTCGTGGGGATAATGCATTGGCGAGCAGGATTTGTTTATTCAAGGCGAATTTCTGTGTAATGGTAAAAAAAAGTTATTAAATTTGTGGGATGAAACTCTCCTGCTTTCAACGTTTTATTTCTCACTTTTGTAAAAATGTGCAACAATAATTTTCCGACTACTGTTTTGCTTGTAACTCTACTGAACTATTCGACTATTGCTGACTGATTGCTGCATATTACAATTTTTGTTTCCTATTATATAGCCTTTCATTATCGTCTGGAAATTTTTCGTCTGGAACACCATATCGTAGCAGATACAATTTATAGATACTGCCAAAAATAGTACATATTAATAAGTCAACATATCACATTTGAAAAGGATGTAGACGTTTTGTAACTTTGAACATATCATATCGTAACGGATACAATTTATAGATACTGCCAAAAATAGTATATAGAAAAAAATTCCTTAAAATCTATTCATATTCCAAATAGAATCGAGAAAAACCTGGAATATATGGATTCCGAAACCATGTGTCACAGTCGTATTTCCCCGTAAAACCAAACATGTAATCAATCTCCCAAACCCGTAGAAAATCGCCCAGGCGCCAATATCGGGCCCCAGTGAATTCTTCGACACTCGGTCATTTCTACCTCACACATTTTCCTCGATTTTTCTGCTCGAGTGGCCCGTAGATCATCATTGAAATTGTGTTGCCCGAGATGTTTCCACGCATCATTAACTCGTCCTTTCAACTGCTTTCAACTCAACTTGGGTTGTTGCATTTCTGGACGATCTCTTGGGAGCGATAGCTCGTTTGCCGAGCGACGAATCACAAATATGCGGCGTTCTCAACGACGCGAACGCTTTAGCTTTGATCGTAATCCCAAAGAGGAAGCGGAAGCCGAGGGAGTTCCAATTCAAGAGAGTTTCGCGGCTTCGAAACTTTCGAGGATTATGTGTAAGAAGAAGAAGGAGAGTTTTTCAAGTGCGTACATGCATCCTGTTGAGGTGAAATTAAGAGAAGTTTTTCTAAATAGGGATTTCAAATCTAAGAATGCCTAGAAATCCCAAATATCATATAGGATTTTGAGAACTTGAAAGTGTGCAAGAAGATAAGTCACAAGCTGTTAATTCATCAGATTCGCAATGGAAAGAGATATAAATGACTCTGGGAGTTGCAACAGCAGAAGAGATCTTAACAAGCTGATGACAAGAACCTCCCAGTCGATACGTCATAACAAAAGTAACGGACAAAGAAATAGAAGAAGACCTGAGGTCGTGGAAGGATCATCGCTACTTGCGCTTTATGTAGCAGGATCCCCATCAGAGATGGCTCCTTCTAGATCCCTTATTTCGCGAACTGAACGGTAGTGAGCTAGAAATCCAAGAAGCTCCTTTTCCGCATCGCGGGTCTCTTTGTCCGCTCTGTAACGGAGAAAAACGTTTCGGCCGTCACCTACTTTGCGCGTACTTTTACGGAGACTCGATAAAAGTTGTATGTGTACGGAACCTTTCGTTCTGGGCGATTATATCCGAAGGTTACCCGATACGCCGGCGCGTACGGTCATTTACTTGCGGAATTATCCGGCCATCTCGCGATGATTTGCATTAATTCGCGGCGAGCGGGAAATATCGCGATCACTATGCGATCGTGGAAAAAGAGTTGATGAAAAATCGTGGCTCTCGGACGTGGATCTGATACCGGCCGCGAAAGTTATGACACCGGGCGCGGAAAGGATTTGCGCGAGTTATGGCGAGATCGCGGAAGCGTGGGAATTTTGCCATTTAGCGCTTTTCTTCGGGGAGTTGCGCTTGAGTCTGGATTTTACATGATTTTTACACTAGACGTGGTCTGTGATGCCACCCACTTTTGGCTATTGATCAGTGGTGTCTCCAAAGGGTGCACTATGAGGGCTGAAATTCCCCCCCCCCCCCCCAAAAAAAAAGAAACCAGCAATCCTATTTTGCTGAATATTTATAGAAAAAGTAGTATACTTGTAGTGAAGAGTCATTTTAGCGAAGAAGGAAGGATATTTCGATTTTTTGAATAAATTGTATAAACCGTCAAAAGCATTGACCTACAAAAAAGACAATTTTGATAAATATGTGCAAATACGACATATTATTTTTACGTATCACAATTTTACAATACAATCGACGATGTGACTGTAATTGATAGAAATGAATTTACAATTTAACTACAATGTTACAGCACAATTATAAGACAGTCTGAAGAGTCTTTATAAAAAAAAAAAACATCTTTAAAAGTGTCTTAGACATTTTTGAATATCGTGATTTTGAAAAAGACACTTATATGTATATGTGTCTAGGATTTAAAAGTGTCTTAGAATTCCTGAAAAGATACTTTGAAAGGTCTTCAAATTCAGAATGAGGAACTTTCAAAAGTGTTTCAGAGACTTCAAGGAGTTTCTTTGAATTTTCGATAAGGCACTTCGAAAAGTGTCTTGCTAATTTAAAGAGTCTTACAATTCCGAATAAGATACATTGAGGTGTCTTAGAGTATAAAATAAGACACTTGAAGGAGTGTGTAAGATATTCGAGATGGTTTTAAAATTCCGCTTTACACACTCCGACGTGTCCTAGAAATTCAAATAAGACTTCTTGAGAAGTGTCTCGGACATTTGAGAGTGTCTAAAAATTTTGAAAGCTATATGTACTTCAAAAGGTTTCCAAATTTCAAGTGAGGCTCTTTTTAAAGTGTCGAAGAGACTTCGAAAAGTGTCTTCATAGCTCTAATAAGACACTCCAAGAAGTGACTTAGAATTTAACAAGTGTCTTGGAATTACGATTATGACACATTCGAGTGTCTTAGAAAATGAAATAAGACACTTCGATGACTGTTTTGGATATTGGAAAGTGTATTAGAACTCTAAATGAGACACTCCGAAGTGTCTTTGAATTTCAATTAAGACATCTTGTGAAGTGCTTTAGACGTTTTTGAATATCTTGGAAGTTTGAAAAAGACAATTGATAAGAGACTGAGACATTAAAGAGTGTCTTGAGATTCTGAAAAAGATACTACAAAAAATCTTCCAATTTCGAATAAGGCACTTTCTAAAAGGTCTTAGACGTTTTGAAGTATCTTGGAATTTGAATATAACACTTTTAAAGTGTCTTGTTCATTTAAAAGAGTCTTACAATTCGGAATAAGATACTTTGAGGTGTCTTAGAATATAAAATAAGACACTTGAAAGAGTGTCTAAGATATTCGAGAGAGTGTAAAAATTCCGTATAAGATACTCCGACGTGTCTTAGAATTTCAAAAAAGACTTCTTGAGAAGTGTCTTGGACATTTGAGAGTGTCTAAGTATTTTTAAAGAGATACTTTCTAAGTTTCCAAATTTGAAATGAAGCAGTTTCTATAAGGTCAAAGAGACTTCGAAAAATGTCTTCATAGCTCTAATAAGACACTCCAATAAGTGACTTAGAATTTAAGTAGTGTCTTGAAATTTCGATTATGACACATTCGAGTGTCTTAGAATGAAATAGGACACTGCAATGAGTGTTTTGGATATTAGAAAGTGCATAAAAACTCCGAATCAGATACTCCAAAGTGTCTTGGAATTTCAAATAAGACATACTGAGAAGTTCTTTAGACGTTTCTGAATATCTTGGAAGTTTAAAAAAGACACTGATAAGGGACTAAGACATTAAAGAGTGTCTTGAAATTTTGAAAAAGATACTACAAAAAGTCCTCAAATTTCGAATAAGGCACTTTCTAAAGTGTCTTTGATGTTTGAAAGTGTATGGAAATACAAATAAGTCAGCTGTAGATGTTTTTTGTGAATTCAAAAGTTCCTTACAAGTCAAAATACGACACATAGAAGTGTCTTTGAAATTTTAATAAGACACTTTGAGGAGTGTCTTGGATATCCGAGAGTATTAAAGAATTTCGAAAAAGACCCTTCAAAGTGTCTTAGAATTTCAAATAAGTCATCTAGAGAAGTGTGTCGGACAATATTTCTAAATATTTTGGATCTTTGAAAAAGATACTTTGTCACAAAGTGTCTGAGACGTTTGAAAGTGTTTTGGAATTTCGATGAAGATACTTCAAGAGGTTTTCAAATTTCAAATAAGGCTCTTTCTAAAGTGTCTAAGAGACTTCTAGAAGTGTGTGCAAATTTTGAATTTGACACGTCGAGAAATTTCTGAGAAGTTTAAAATTGTATTACAAGTCCAATAAAATACCTCAAGTAGTCTTGGAAATTTGAAAGTGTCTCAATATTCTGAATGAGGTTCATTGAAGTGTCTCAGACTTTTAAGTTAGGCACTTCAGCAAGTGTCTTGGATATTAGAGAATGTCTAAGAATTTCGAAAAAGACACTTGGATGTGTATTAGAATTTGAAATACGACATCTTGAGAAATGTCTTAGACATTTCTGAATATCTTAAAACTTTATAAGAGCCGAAATTTATTGAGTTGGGGGGGGGGGAGCTATAAAGGTAGGTGTCCTATTTTCCGGAGTAGAACAAATCCCAAACAATTATAGTTACGCCACTAATTATATTCGCAAAAAGTGGAATGATAAATTGAAGCCCTTGCTAAAGTCAAATCCTAGAACCGCCACTGATTATGACTTATCTCTAAATCTGAATCAGCGAAATTTTCACTGATTCGCCCAGTGAAAATTTGAATAACTGTAAATTCAGTGAAAATGTCCTTTGGACATTCCAGTGGTCGCAGCATCTCGCTGGACCAGGGATGCTACCGGTTCATTACCATCTCGGTAACGGCCGACATCGCTCATTGGCGCTGATTATACGAGCGCTCCTCCGATTTCCCGGGCAAGAGTGCGAGATTAATCTCTCGTGGACACAACGCATAAGTCGCCTCATTGTTCTCGCTCGTCAATCCATCACGCCCCGCCACGGGAATCCGTAAAAAAGCCATATCCGCGCTGCCATACCTCGGGGTACGTTTCGTCGTCTTCTGGTCCCCCCTTCCAAGTCTTTGCTTGGGTGGCTTCGACCGTCTTTTGTTCCGCTTTCCCGAAAATGTATTTATCTTGCGAGTCAATGATTAGACTATTCGCATTGTTGCTCAGGTTGGACCCTAAGATCTCGTGGAAGTGGCAGGTCCTCGTCTGGGTTCTCATACGTTTTTAGGAAACGAGGCGCCAGGTGGAATGAAGGATGCTGTCACTGCTTGATTATGAGTAATGCGTCTTATATAATTTAAAAACTATGAACATAGTCACACTGAATACTTTTCTCATCGCACCTCTATCCCCACAGTAAATCCTTATTCCAGTTGAGTTCGATTAAAGTGAGGATAAATTGGTAATTCAAGTATTTAAGTTGCAAATAGAAGCACACAGCGCTATGAGCGATGCGCTTTTATAGCCCCTGCGATAGTAATGAACCAGTAGCCTCTGGTCCGGCGTAAACCCAGCGAGATCGGAATGTTGCCCGTGACCAGGGCGTTCGGGGTGGCACAGGGGAGAGGAAGGAATATGATTTAACCGCGCCACCGCGAGCGCTGCGCTATCAGCGACTCGCTTTAATCGTTATATGGGAATCATTTTGTCGTCCGCGAGCGCTGCGATGACGTCCATTCGTTTTAGCGAGCCTTGTCATTTCTCTTGGCGTGCCCGAGGCGTGGCGCGGAATCGCGGTAACGGGATGACGGGACTACTGAAGGAGCCCGGCTATCTTGCCCGCGAGTGGGATGCGAGAGCGATTAGGATAGATCATTCGCGCTTATCAGCTTCCAGGACCGGATCGTCTCGTTGAACGGAACATGGCCTTTTTTCCGCGATTGTTCGTGTTTTCTTCTTTTTTTTCGAAAAGAAGCTTGACTCAGGATTCCAGTCTTGGAAAACTGAATAACCAATATAAATTCATATGTTATAACTTTTATTATGAATGTTTCCAATTCGTACAAAATTAATTTTCCTAAACCTAGAGAAAATGTAAATGAAATTATAGTTTATATAGTCATTAAAATTGTATCAAATTTTATTGTAAATTAAATATAATTTTACATAAATGTTTTCATATTGTTGACCCTGTATAAGAGATTGCAGTATTGAATCCAAAAATAACATGATTTAATCATCAAAGTTAATCAATTTCGCGCGTTTGAAAAATCACCGAGTCCTCCAAGTAAAAGAGACCAAGGACATCATATGAAGATGATAATGACTGAAAGGAAGTAAACCTTCATATCTCATACAGGTTATTCTTGGACGCTGAGGCGGAACTCGAAGGTAACCGAGATAAAACGAGTGGGTGTTACGAAAACAAAATCATGTATGATAAGAATTTAAAAGGAGATTTAAAAAATGATTCTGCATTTAAATCATTGAATTTTACGTTATGAAAAAGTTTTTTCGTCTTTTTAAATCATTTTGCGTTTTGAGGAAAAGGTATATAAATATAAAAAAATTTCAAAACCAAAAAATCATCTAGAAAAAAGTATTGACTCTTTCCTAAAACCTTTTAATAGCTACGACTGACATCCCTCAGCCATATTCCTTATCGCTATCACAAACATCAACTGCACATTACACGTCAAACTTCTCCACGAAGCATCAGCAAATACAAATAAGTGGCTCGAGGAAAAAAAAGGAGGACGTAACGTTTTATCGAGGAACTCTGGTATAAAACGTAACAGAACACGGAAGAGAGCGAGGAAAATCGATGAAGCGGCGGAGTGTACGAAAGGAGGAAGAGACCGAGGGAACGGCCGTCGAACGTCGCCCGAGGGCCGCTCGTAACGTTACAAGAAGCGCAAGGTGTCCCGGAAGTTGAAGCAGCGCTTCCGGTACCTCGAGAAAATTCCTCAAGCGCCATAGCCTTACGATAATCCTGGAGTTGGCGCACCAACAAAGATGGTGCCGAGGTCGTTTTAGCGCAGAACATCGAAAACAAAAGAAAAACATAAATATTTTCAATGTAGTATCAATTAAGTTCCTCGTGTAAAAAAAAAACACCTGTGAAAAAACCAGCAATCCTATTTTGCTGAATATATAGAAAAATTAGTATACTTGTAGTGAAGAGTAATTTTAGTGAAGACGGAAGAATATTACGATTTTTTGAATAAATTTTATAAACAGTGAAAAGCATCGACCTAGAAAAAAAAGACAATTTTGATACATATGTGTGAAGACGACGTACTATTTTTTGGTATCATAATGTTACAATACAATCGACAACGTTGTTCTAATTGATAGTAATAAATAAACGATTTACCTACAATGTTACAGTATAATTATAAGACTCTGATGTGTCCTTATAAAAAGAAACATATTTAGAAGTGTCTTAGACATTTCTGAATATATTGATTTTGAAAAAGACACTCATATAAGTGTCCAAGACATTTAAACGTTTCTTAGAATTTCTAGAAGGATACTTTGAAAGGTATTCAAATTCATAATGAGGAACTTTTTAAAGTGTTTCAGAGACTTCAAGTAGTGTCTTAGACGTTAAGTGTCTTGTTAATTTAAAACAATCTCCGAATAAGATACATTGAAGTGTCTTAGAATATCAAATAAGACACTTAAAGGAGTGTCTAAGATATTCGAGAGAGTCTAAAACTTCCGTATAAGACACTCCGGCGTGTCTTAGAATTTCAAATATAACACATTCAAGTGTCTTAGAAAATAAAATAAGACACTTCGATGAGTGTTTTGGATATTGAAAAGTGTATTAGAATTCTGAATGAGACTTTCCAAAGTGTCTTAGAATTTCAAATGAGAAATCTTAAGAATGTGTCTGTGACATATATGAATATCATGATTTTTTAAAATACACTCATATAAGTGTCCAAGACATTAAAACGTGTCTTAGATTTCTTGAAAGGATACTTTGAAAGGTTTTCAAATTCAGAATGAGGAACTTTGTAAAGTATTTCAGATATTTCGAGAAATGTTTTTGAGATTTTGATAAGGCACTTCAAGAAGTGTCTTAGACGTTTTAAGTGTCTTGGAATTTGAATAAAACACTTTTTAAGTGTCCTGTTAATTTAAAAGAGTCTAAGAATTCCGGATAAGATAATTTTGAGATGTCTTAGAATATAAAATAAGACACTTTAGGGAGTGTCTAAGATATTCGAGAAAGTCTAAAAATTCCGTATAAGACACTCCGATGTGTCCTAGAATTTCAAACAGGACTTCTTCAGAAGTGTCTTGAATATTTAAAAGTGTCTATGAATTTTGAAAGAGATACTTCAAAAGATTTTTAAATTTCAAGTGAGGCTCTTTCTAAAGTGTCAAAGAGACTTCAAAAATTTTTTTCGTAGCTCTGATAAGACACTCCAAGAAGTGTCTTAGACGTTAACAAGTGTCTTGGAATTCCGAATACGACACATTCAAGTGTCTGAGAAATTAAAATAAGACACTTCCATGAGTGTCTGGGATATCAGAAAGTGTATTAGAACTCCGAATGAGACACTCCAAAGTGTCTTAGAATTTCAAATAAGACATCTGAAGAAAGTGTCTGAGACATTTCTGAATATCTTTATTTCAAAAAAGGTACTCATATAAGAGTCTAAGACATTGGAAAGTGTCTTAGAATTCCTGAAAAGATACTTTGAAAGGTCTTCAATTTCAGAATAGAGAACTTTCTAAAAAATTTCAGAGACTTAGAGAAGTTTCTTTGAATTTTTAATAAGGCACTCCAAAAAGTGTTTTCGACGTTTTAAAATGTCTTGAAATTGGAATACAACACCAATAAGATGTCTTGTTAATTGAAGAGAGTCTTTGAATAAGATACATTAAAGTGTCTTAGAAAATCAAACAAGACACTTGAAGGAGTGTCTAAGATATTCGAGAGAGTCTAAAAATTCCGTATAAGACGATCCGACCTGTCTAAAAATTTCAAATAAGACTTCTTGAGAAGTGTCTTGGACATTCGAGAATGTCTAAGAATTTTGAAAAAGCTACTAAAAAGGTTTCCAAATTTGAAATAAAGCGCTTTCTAAAGTGTCAAAGAGACTTCGAAAAGTGTCTTCATAGCTCTAATAAGACGCTCCAAGAAGTGTCTTACACGTTAACGAGTGTCTTGGAATTACGAATATAACACATTCAAGCGTCTAAGAACTGAAAAAAAGACACTTCGATGAGTGTTTTGGATATTAAAGAGTGTATAAGAACTCCGAATGAGATTCTCCGAAGTGTCTTAGAATTTCAATTAAGACATCTTGAGAAGTGCTTTTGACGTTTCTGAATATCTTGGAAGTTTGAAAAAGACACTTGATAAAAGACCAAGACATTTAAGAGTGTCTTGAAATTCCGAAAAAGATACTACAAAAAGTCCTCCGATTTCGAATAAGGCACTCTATAAAGTGTCTTAGACGTTTGACAGTGTCTGGAAATACAAATAAATCACCTTTAGAAGTATTTTGGAAATTCAAAAGTTCCTGATAACTCTGAATAAGACACATTGAAGTGTCTTTGAAATTTGAATAAGACACTTTGAGGAGCGCCTTGGATATTCGAGAGTGTCAAAGAATTGAAAAAAAGACACTTCAAAGTGTCTTAGAATTTCAAGGAAGACATCATGAGAAGTGTTTCGGGCAATATTTCTAAATATATTAGACCTCTGAAAAAGACGCTTTGTGACAAAGTGTATGAGACGTTTGATAGTGTTTTGGAATTTCGATAAAGATACTTCAAGAGGTTTTCAAATTTCAAATAAGGCTCTTTCATAAGTGTCTAAGAAACATCGAGAAGTTCGTGCAAATTTCGAATTAGACACATCAAGAAATGTCTTAAAAGTTTAACAATGTCTCAGAATTCAAATAAAGTACATATACCAAGTAGTATCTTAGAGATTTGAAAGAGTCTCAATGTTCTGAATGAGGTACATTGAAGTGTCTCAGAATTTTCAATAAGGTATTTCAGCAAGTGTCTTGGATATTAGCGAATGCCTAAGATTTCTGAAAAAGTCACTAGGAAGTGTTATAGAATTTTGAGTATGACATTCTGAGAAGTGTCTTATACATTTCTGAATATCTTCAAACTTCAGAAAAGCCGAAATTAATTAAGTTTAGTGAAAGACCCTATTTTCCGGAGTGGAACACATCCAAAGCAGGTGTAGATACGCCACTAGTTATATTCGCAAAAAATTCAATGACAAATTTTAGCCCATCTAAAAGTCAAATCCTAGAACCTCCACTCCAGTCCTTTAGTTCCCTCTAAATTTCTGGGGTGTACAATTTTTTTCATTGAAGGTTAAATTAGTATTTAGACCAAGTCTTTTTCTTTTTAAAATAAATCGGTCGAAAATTCATTTCCTCGAAAAATCCAGAAGCACCGTTATCATTTTTACAAGGCGTGACATGTAGATAAATGAACGGAAAGGTCGGGCTCTTGAAATAGCCGAATGTCGCCCGACGAGGGCTCGCGGTGGATCCGATGGATCCGATTAATTCCTTCGTTCTCGGCTATATCCACGTCCGTGACGTCTTCGCGGCGGCGGCGAGATTCAGGCGAGCGATAACGCGACTTGAGAAAAATTGTGAAACCTGTTCCTCTTCTTGTGCAAAGAGACGGCCATTACGCGGTCCAGCTACGCACTGACGCGTTATATGCGTTCTGGTACCACCCCTTTCCAGGAATCAATTGGATATCCACGAAAAAATTAAAACAGTTATTTCGGCTTTTCAATATTCTAATTAAACAAAACTATCATGCTAAGCAAAAAGAACCTTTTTCCATAATCTACGATTGCCTAACCAGATAATTTCATGATCATTCATTAGCCTCGATGTTTGATATCCCGATTCGCCAATTACCTGATTCAACATTTACACATTTCGCAGTACTAATATCATCTCGTGAGACGAGACCAATTGTGAACGTCACATTGACGAAACATGGTGTAACCGCGAATCGTGGAAAATCGATTGCGCGCCAAGTCGCGAGAATTTCCGATACATGCTGCGTGGCTGACATTTCGCGGTCCGCTCGGAAGACCTTTCGCTTCTTTCCTAAGTGAGAGGAAAACAAGCACGAGGCCGACATGCAGATTCTTACACCCACGAAAAACGTACAAGTCTCTCGCGTTGTTTTAAAATAGGAAATTCAACGTCATCTCCAACATGACTCAAGATATTTTTTGGTTTTTATTTCTCATGTCTCTTTACGTCATTTTCATTGTCACGAAGATCAAAAGTCGTCAAAATCTATAACGCAATGTACAAAAGTACTAACAAATCCTTAAGTTTCTTTTTAACCCCCCCCCCCCGTCCCCTCGGACCTCTCATTACCGCATCATCGACTTAGGACCTAAGAAAAAAAAGAAAAAAAAAAAAACGAGAAGTGAAGAGTAAAAAACGAAGCTAAGCAAAAAGCAATAAAAACAGTTGCGAAAGTGGCTCCGAGTTAATGGCCCAAAGTCGAATAGACGTTGTTGGAAGAGAGTATCGCATAACTCGATACAATCCGGAGCCTCAGAAAGCGTCATTAGTTGTCAGCGTGAAGAGCCCTCTTCCTTCCTTATTTTTCCGCTTCTTCGAATTCACCATTTGAGAGTCGAAGAAAGGGGCAGCTAAAAAGTGAGGAATTTGAATGACCACATGACCGCAGGGGAGCCCAACGTTTCAGTCACGCCAGGGATGATTACCAAAAATTTGCATTGAACCCTGACCTGTGGTCTTCAGTTTCTAGGACGTTTGCTGAATTCTTTGTCAATGTAGTAATTTTGAGAATGCTATACAGTGCGTTTCAAATTCTCGTATATTAAAAAAATTCGCATATTCCTTGCAAAAATTTAAGACAATTTTTTCTTTGTCATTTTTGGAAAAAGTCAGAATCATAAAAGATATTAGAGTTTGAAACTTGACTTTCTCCTTATTTTTTTAATTAGAAAACTCCTTTGCCACTTTTGACAAAAATCAAAATAAAAAAAGATATAACAGTTTTAAAATTAGTGAATCTGATTGGTTAAAACTTTCAACTTGAGTATCTTTTTTGGTTTTGAGTTTTGTAAAAAGTAACAAATGACTTTTCGATTTAGAAAAATAATGAGAAAATTTTGGTAAATTTCGGTCAGTGATTTTTATCAGTGGTTTTTTATTAATTTTTTCATTATTTTATTTTATTTTATTTGTAGATTTCATAAAAAATCTTAAACTTTTGCAAGGAATCTGGAATTTTTTTTTTCGTATTTGAGAATTTGGGACACCCTGCATATTTCGAGTATTTGTAGTGTTTTTCGTTTTTTAGTGGGAATTTAAAAAATTTGGTAAGGTGTGCTAGAGTTTGTTTGAATAAAAACTTTTTCTTCAATGGTCAAATTTTAGAGTGAACTAAATACGTTATTATTATGCTTCAAATTTCTAGAACTTTAGATTCTAAAGCACCCAAGTTCCGAAATCTGTACAGAAATTTAGAGAAATATTTAATATTTATAAAAAACCGAGAATATCCTACCAATTTTTTTAATTCCTACTAAAAAAATAGGGAAAACTATAAATACTCAAAGTTTATGAAAATCTAACTCTCTACTGAACAATTAAATTAGTAAAAATCTATTATACTCTTATTTTTTGGATTGAATATTGAGAATATTTGAAAAATACTCGAAATACTAGTTAATTCATTTAACTACAGAAAATATTAATAAATTACTAATTGATTATTATTTATAATAATTCATAAAATACTAATTTAAGGAAAAAAAATAAATTTGTACAAAGTTAGTTTACGTAGACTGCTAAATTTTTTACAGAATAATGACAAATATTTGGCGTCGATAAATGAAAATTATCTTTTTTTTTGCAATGTGTTTGTTGAATCTTTTGTTCTTGTAACATTGTTTTTTATACATTGGGGAATCAGGACAAATTTTGAAAAATATTATGTTTTTCATTTAGGTAAAATAATTGAATACTTTAATTATTCCTTAATAAATTTGAAATATTATCGATTCTCAGGATTGTGTAGGGAAAAAATTTAATTTGATCCAGGTCAAAGAAATTTTTTTTTCCATCAATGGGTGGAATTTTTTCATCAAGCAATTGACTAATAATAATATTTTTGTTTATTTTTTGAATAAACATGAAAAAATCGGATTCTGCGATCAGCGAACACAGATTTTCGATTTTTTTGAGTTTCAATATCAACAAAAAAGTTTTTATATGCATCCCAAAAATTTATACCAGTAGATGAATTTTTATTATTATTAGATTGATTTTTTCTAGATTAATTTATTCGATGATTTTTTTTTTAGTAAAAAATTCTAGTGAAAAATTTCTATTAAAAAAATGAATTTCTTTCTAATAAAAAAATTAATCTAAAAAATGCGTTATTGAATGAATTTTTTAAAAAGTTAAAAATAAAAAATAAAAAATAAAATAAATTTAATATTTATTTACGATATTACTGTATTATTTATAACATTATTATATTATTCTTTGTGTCATTATTATATTATTATTTATGATATGGTATATGTTATTATAATTAAAAAAAAATTATAAAAAAATAAAAAATTGAAGTAAAAATTTATCAGTAGATGAAGTTTTTTAGTAAAAATTTTTTTTAACCAGTTTCTGGAAGGGATTTCTTAAACTACAAAAATTATCTTCAATTTTTTCCGGTTGCAGGATGATGTTTTATACAAATAAAATTGATTTTTTTGTTATTTATAGCATTTTGAACTCTATACTGTCAAAAACTAGCTCTTTCATAATAAATATTTAGTTTTATTTCTTTCCGAACAGTTTCAGTAGTATAAAAAATTATAAAAAATTATTATAATATCATAAACATACAAAAATTTCTCTAGGCTATTGCATACGAAATAATTTACGAATAATTATTTACATCTTGAATTTGTATAAAATTTTCGAAAAACTTTGGTTCCTATATTAATTTCAGCTATATTTATATTGTTTTAAAAACTTTAATAAATTTCTCATTAAATTAATTACTATTGCTCTACAGTTGTATCCAAAAATTTGTATAGTTTAGTATTTCTAACATTTTTTGAATTAGACTGTAAAAATTACAGTAAAAATATTATAAAAACTCCTAATCTTCTCTTTACAACTGCATGTAAACAAATTCACCCATGTTTTGTAGTTTATGTAATAAGTTTTTTTCTTGCGGAACACAAAAATTTTTTTTTTCTTTCTCAGTTAACATTAGTAGCTGGACCAGTTAGGGGTCATGCACATAATACGTCACACGTTTTGGGGGACGGGGGGTCAGCAAATTGTGACGTTCTGTGACATGGGGAGAGGGGGGGTCTATCCTCACTGTGACGTCACACATTTTTCTTTAAAAAGTAGTTTTTTCATACCTGATCAATTTTTTTTTTTCGAATTTTGCGGTATCACAATAACTTTTTTTGTGACATGCAAAATGTTCCTGCATTTTCAAAGTATAAGAGTGTGCACTGTGCAGGGAATGCCTGTTATTGAAAACATGCAAACGTTGTAATCTTCTCAATGATATACTCACATGTCACAGTAAGCTTCAACAAACTTTCATGTGAAACGTTTCAACCTTTCACATGAAAGTTTCTTGAAATCTTACTAAAGCTTACTGTGTCATGTGGCAAGTCATAACTGAGAATGTAAAAAAAAATTTTTTTTTTCATTTTACAAGAATGTCAATTCTTATCACTCTAATAATTTCAACGGTATTGTCGACATTCCAAATAATATTATTGAAAACTTGGGAAAATATAATTCAATCAATTATTGCATATACTTCCATGCCTTACACTTAAGAGGTTATATACGTTTTTCTCAAGAGAAACACAGGGTTTTTATTTCCTTTTTTTAAATCACGTGACCATAGTTTTATTGAAACGCGATATCAAATTGTATAAAGTATGTCTCTCGTGTTTTTGTATAAAATTTCGAGTGAAAATTTGAAAAATTCTGGAAGCTACACTCCTTGCCGCAGAACTCTTAAAAAAATGCTTTTGCGTTAAGCACGATATCTCGCTGACTACTACATCGATAAATTTGAAATTTGGAGGAGTTGTTCGTACATATCATAGCTAGTTCGTGAACGAAGGAACTTTTTGTTAAACACATCCATCTATTTTTTCAAGCGGAAAATTCAATTTCTCGACTTTACAAAATCGACTTTTTTGGAAAAAATATCACTGTAGCTGTAAACAAATTTTTTCTGTAGAATCCTTCGTTCACGAACTAGCTATTGTAAGTACGAACCCCTCTAAATTTCAAATGAATCGATGTAGCAGTTAGAGAGGTATCGTGCTCACCACGATGGAATTCTTCAAAAAAGTTCCGTGGCAAGGAATATACCTTCCCCAATTTTCCGAATTTTCACTCGAAACTTTATACGAAATCTCAATAAAAGATGTACTTCATGAAACTTTTTTTTGCGTTTGAATAAAACCATGGTAACATGATAAAAATAAAACTAAAAACCCTGTGTTTTCCTAGAGAAGAAGATATATAACCTTTTAAAGGTTAGAGGACAATGTTACGAGAAAAAAAAGGTGGACCGTCTGACTAATTTAGCGGAAATTACTGGTGTGGCGCTCATCGCAAGAAGCACTAACGAGCACTTGCGAGAGCGAGATGGCAAGACATATAAACAAGTAGCAATTTTTTATAATCGAATTGTTATGAATAAAACTTTTGTAAACAATTTTGCCGTGTTCACGGGCAAGTGTTAACAAGATTCTGGCTTATGATCTTGCTTAAGTCTTGGACAAGACGCAAGACTTGGTGATTTTATAAATGTAAAAAATGATTTTTATGAAAATCGATAAACTTTTATACAAAATATGTAATTTGGTGAACCATATTACAAATAAAGAAATAGCAGCTTCGAAAAAAGTAGATGATATTCGTGATTAGTAAAAATTTCGTAGAAGAAGATGTGTGACGTGACGCCAAGGGGGAGGGGGGAGTCAAAACTGGCTAAAAATTGTGTGACGTATTATGTGCACGACCCCTTATTTTAATATTCTTTTTTTTCCTAATTGAGATCCACGCCTTTTTTATATCTTTATTCAGAATGTCAGCCATTTCCTTTGTCGATCCTGATGATTCACAATCTTGATTAGCTGATTCTGATTTTAAAAAGCCCAAGTGATGATGCATTGGGATCCTCGTGAGTCAGAGTGACGTATGGTCGTTTCTTCATGCATACAAATGTTATAGAACTCGAAGAAGAATTTTTTGATCGGGTTAGGATATAGATTTTTTTATGCGAAATTCAGTCTTCTTTTGTAACACTTTGACAGTTATAGAATTTCGAAGGAAAACATTCTCAACTTTGAATTCTTGGAGTGATTCAGTTTCCTCTGTAATTTTAATGCTCACAAATCTGCAAATTTTATGAGTAAGAGATTAAGAACCAGAATAATTATTATAAAAAAAGCTGTAGTTTAAAAAACTGGATAAAATACACGCCAGTTAGTGATAAAACCCAGTATTTAATTATCTAAAACAATTTGTTTTATTAATAACCAAATTAAAACTGTTCAAAAAAAGGAATGTTAAATTTGTTGACTATCGCGTCAACCAATTACTTTCGTAACACCAACTTATCTTACATTGTAAAGTTCTCTCATAAACGTTCCAAGTTTAGTTTACAACACCATTAATATTCGAATGTCCTTTATCACGAATTTCACTTTCTCACCTACGAACCACGAAATCGCACTCCGCGATTTCGTCATATCCATTTCACAACGACTTTATTAATTACGAATCTCTTATACAATAATGCGGAAACGAATCCCAAACACATTCAAACTAAAAATTCAAAGTTCATTGGCTTATAAATCATTCGTCTTTGGTCACTAAAGATTCGACACCTTAGATAAGTCATGTGAGAATCTTGAAAAAAGAGAGGAAAAGAAAAAAAATTAATCAACCGCGTTTTTATTTCTTTGAACCTGTGCGATTGCCGATTTCGGTCCCTCAGGAGCCCCGCGGAGAGGAAACCACATGAGCAGACTGTGACGCGTCACAAAAGGACCCCTCACAAAAACTCAGGGGGTGACACTCGAATTTATGTCCCTGGCGCAGGTGTTTCGCCCTCGGAAACAATGACGATTCGGAAAAAAAAATCGCCGATAAAACCATAAAGTTGGACAAGGGTGGGAGGGGATGTGGGGATTTTGGGCAGGTCCAGTCGTTTGGAAAATTCTGGATGGGTGGAATACTTAAAATAGCCACGAAAAATGCATTAATTGTATAAGATAATAACAGTAATGTCATACAATAATAAAAATAAATGAACATATAATTATAATGATAAATTATAATCAATAAATAATAAAAACCTGTAATATAAATACATAATGAAATAAAATAATCAACGAAATAAAAAAATGTAATAAGAACTTGTAAAAAAATTAATTATTAATGATTAAATTAATTGAATAATGTAATTGAAGTAATGTACTATAATAATGTAATTAAACAAATATATGAATATAATGATCGATAATAAATAAAAATTAAAAATAACATAAAATGAATCAAAAATAAATATTCATAAATGAATAAATAACCGAATAAAAAAAATGTAATAAAAACTTTTAAAAAAATTGAAAATAAATACATGTTTAAGAATTTTTCACGTTATTTTAAAGCTAATATCAAGTAAGAAATTAAAAAAAATAGTAATAAATATTGATACGTAAGATTGCTTGTTAGAGAATATGAAAAATTCTTAAATCAGAAAAATTAAAATCTGTGTAATAATTATGGTACGAAAATTCCTAAAAAAATGAGGAATTTTCATGAAATTTTGTGAGTTTTGGAGAGTGTGAATGTAAAAATTTTTTTAAGGTTTTTTCGAAAAATATGTATTCCCTACGAGATTTGATCATTTTTTTTCTTTGATACATTTGTTCAAATCAGAATAATATTATTCTTTAATTGAATAATCGAATAAAAGTAATGTAATAAAATAATATAAATAAACAAATACATAAATATAATGATGAATAAGAAATAAAAATTCAAAATATTAATAAATGAATCAATAAAAAATATTCGTCAATGTATGAATAATCAATCAATAATTTAAAAAAATGTAATATAAAGAAAAAATAATTAAAATAATTAAAAAAATTAAAATAATGTAAAAAAAATGTAAAAAAAATTAGAGAATGTGAAAAATTCTTCAATCGAAAAATTTAAAATATTTGTAACAATTACGGTACGAAAACTCCTAAAGTGTCTAAAGAATATTCATGAAATTTGGTGAGTTTCGGTGAGTGTGAATAAAAAAATTTTTTCAGGGGTTTTTCAAGAAAATATATATTTTCTTCGAGATTTCATCTTTTTTAATCTTTGACGAATCTGTTTTTACTTGTTTTTGTCTCTGGGTGTGAAATATTTGTAGAAAATAAGAATTACTGATTTTCTCAGTTAATTATTTATTATAGTCATATTTTAATTTTCATTTTTATTGTATATTATTGATTAATTGACTGGGAAAATCAACTATTATTATTTTTTGATAATCTGGTTACGAGAATACGATTTTCCAATTTTTGAATTTTAGGATTTTAAAGTAAGAAAAATTTTGGAGTCTGTAGAGTCACACACTTTTCATGTACGGTGTTTAATTTTTGTGATTTTCAGGTTACTGAGGTTCTGACTATTTTTGTAATAATATTCGTATTTTTGATATTTCTATAGTATTCGTGCTAAATTAAACGTTTTTTTTCTTTATATTTTTATGGATCCAGAATTATTTTCAATAAGAATTTGAGTTATAAAATTCGAATATTTTTATAGATATTATTTTATTTTTTCGTGTTTTTGTAAATTTTTATAATTGGAAACCACGGTTTTGAAAATCTCAACAATTTTGATTAATTTTATTGATTTTTTAAATAACAGTATTTTTGTCACAGATTTTCATTCAACGTTCGATACATTTAGTAAATAATTATAACTACTCATTTCTAGGGTATTAAAATATTCATCCTATTTTTTCAGAATCTAGTATCAATGGGATTGATAAATAGATTTATCGAATTCGATAGCCTATAAAATTCAAATTCAGTTAGATTTTTAGTAATTTTGTCGGTTTCTAAAAAAATCACATCTACATAAATTTGAAAAATTTTCTGAATCTTTGTGTTTCTTTTTTTTGTTTTGAACAAAATTTTTCAAAATTTGAAAAAATTGTTTCAACAAAGTGATAAATAAAGAAAAACTAGATTCTCCAAAAATAATTAAAATTTTTGAAACATTGAAAATAGCAGCATCGGATTTCAGAAATTTCTACATATGTGACGCGCTCTGAGAAAAGGGACCTACTCAGCAAAAAATCGATTTTCGTATTATGATTGATTCTAAAAGTTCTATAACTAAACTTTAATTGGCATGATACGAAATTCCAAAATTGTGGTTCTTAAATAAACCATAAATTAACGAAGAAAATAATTTACATGGGCTTAAATGGCAGTCCAACGCCTTCCACAGTGCACTGTGTAAACTTTCACTTTTGCGGAGAAGGTCCCTTTTGTCAGAGCGCGTCACATATATCTATAAAATTACCGAATATCCATAGAATTATCAAAAACTTCAAAAAATACTTAAAGTTGAACAAATTTTTTAAAATAACATTTTTTCAAATTTTTCAAAATTTGTCCGATTTTATTTATAAAATTAAAAAAGAGTTTCTGGAATGGAATGGCCTACTCAACAAATAAAATAATTAAAAAATCTAGTATATGAAATAGTAATGTAAGTTAAAAAATTGTCGAAAATTAGCGATTGTTTTTTTTCCAGTATTCAAAAGATTTCATATCGTTTTTCGGTATTTTTGTGTTTTGATACATTGTTATGTATAAAATTTGTGGAATTTGATTAGAAGAATCGAAGAATTTCAAGTTTCCAATAGTTCTTTCAAAGCATTGTTCAACTTATTTTTTAAAAGTTTTTATAATTCAATAGATATTTGGTAATTTTATGAATATATATATTATACATGTTGTTATATGTACATATCACTGATAAATATTATTTATTATTCTATCAATAATTTTTTTATATAAACGATTTTATATTAAATTTAATTTAATAATATAAGTACTATGTAGAATATTTAATAATATATATTATAAAAATGTAATATACATATAATGACATTCAATATAAAATTTTTTTTTTTTATGAATCAAATAACTTCTAAATTTAAGAAAAATCGTGATGCAATAATAATTACGCGTAATGGACCGCGCGTAGACAGATAGTATATATATACAGGGTGATTCAACATGACCTGAGCACACGAAAAATTTAGATTCCTTGTAAAATTCTGAAACAATATTTCCTTTGCCACTTTTTACAAAACTCAAAAATAAAAAAATTATTCAACTTTGAAATTTAAACAATAAATGCGCTTTCTCAACAAATGGTGATGAATACCAGAGACCAAACTATACCCAAATTTTCTTCATAATTTTCTGAATCGAAAAGTCCTTTGCTACTTTTTACAAAACTCAAAATAAAAAAAAGATATTCGAGTTCGAAATCTGAGAAATCTGATTGGTTGCAACTTCTAACTCGAATATCTTTTTTGATTTTGAGTTTTGCGAAAAGTGGCAAAGGACTTTTCCAATCAGAAAATTATGAAGAAAATTTGGGTAGAGTTTGGTCGCTGGTTTTTATCAATATTTGTTGAAAGAGCGCATTTATTGTTTAAATTTCAAAGTTCAATAACTTTTTTATTTTTGAGTTTTGTAAAAAGTGGCAAAGGAAATATTGTCTTAGAATTTTGCA
The DNA here is from genome assembly GCA_030522825.1 of Platygaster orseoliae. Taxonomy (NCBI): domain Eukaryota; kingdom Metazoa; phylum Arthropoda; class Insecta; order Hymenoptera; family Platygastridae; genus Platygaster; species Platygaster orseoliae. The sequence continues at coordinate 21,999 of JAPYZL010169290.1, forward strand.
AGGAATCTAAATTTTTTGGGTGCTCAGGTCATGTTGAATCACCCTGTATACATCCCAAGGGCATAAAGGGGCGAGTAAGGGGAGCGGGGGAATTTTTTTGGACGTGGCATCAGGAAAAGGTATCGCATGTTTGTTTTGATTTTCAGCGTTCTTTTCAGCAGCGTGGCGTGGGGGAAGGGCGAGAAGGGGATAGAGGGAAATGAAGGGAGTAGGTTTCGCGCCTGAAGGTTGATAAAGAACAACATTGTGCAAATCCCAGTGGCGCAGATAGTAGGGGATCTGGGGGCAGAAAAATAATAGCACGAAACATCTCGGGTCGCAATTTTTATTTTCATTTATAGAATTATCTTTTTTGATTACATTTTATAAAATTAAATTATACTTTTTCCAATAAAATTCACATTTTATATAAAAATTATTAAAGAATTTTATTACCCTATTAAAAAAACTTAAAAAGCGTAAAAAAAAGTTGTCGGGAAATTCAGAACAAAAAAAAATTCGTCAAAGTTTCGATTTTTTTCTTTAATCAACATAAAAAAGTTCCCGCCAATTATTTGATGATCATTGACAAATTTAAAAAAATAAAATAAAAAAAATAATGATAAAATCACCGGCCAGACCATATAATGATCTTCAATTTTACTTTCTTGCCACAAATACTACATAATAATGAGAAAAAGAGAAAGCCTACGGTTGTACACGTTTTCATATTTACACAAGTAAATACACCCATACTTAAATGTAACAAAAAGGCCAGACAACCTGCTAATTTATTATTTTTATAATCCATTTTTACATAGATAATTCAACTGCATGTTAGTATGAAAGCCTAATGACTGATAATGACTCAGAACGAATCGATCACATAGTTATACTGATTTGGCACAAGTCAAGTTGAAACAGTCTGCTGAATTCTCACGTTAATTTTTTGTAAGTGACTACTTTTTGTATCACAACTCATCACAATCGATCGTTCGCACGATATGAATTGGAAAATCATCACTGACTAAATATAATATTTATTGATTTCATAATAAGAGAATTATTGATAAAATACATGATTTTTTCCTCAAAATCCGGATAAAATAAACTACACAAAGTATCCAAATGTCAGATCAAAGAGTTCGTTTTTTTTTCAAAATTTCAAAAGTTTCAAAATTTTTTAAATCAATTTTTATATGGCTTAATTATTCTGCAGGTTCGTACAAATCATTGCTGAAAACATTGTACAACAATACCATTTTAACGTAAAAAGACGTAACCTTTGCTACCTTAGTAAACCAGAAGCAAAGAAATGTTTATGATCGTT
>JAPYZL010169309.1:0-15665 GCA_030522825.1 Platygaster orseoliae
GTATAGGGAATCTTTCGGAAAATGTATCTTAAACTCATGTATAAAACAAACCGCTCTTACGACCTCGACGAAAAACTGATATTTCATTTTCGATATAAACAGACAGTTACTGTAAAAATTTCAAACAATTCTTATTTTTCGTTTACGAGATATTCGACACCAAAGTTCGAAAGTTTTTGACATTTAGAGCTGTATCAAGCTCAAGTATGATTGTATGTGTGCGCGATTGAGCGTGCGTGAGTACAGTCCCTCGCAAGATGTCAGTGAAAAACTTTTTATTCCGACTGTTGGGGAAGTACTACCTTAAAATTAGAAAAAAAAGTTTCTTAGAAAAAAAAAAACACCAAAAATTTATATTCATGAAGGAAAATTGTTATTTATAGGAATATAAATTCATCAAAGTACATTTTATTGTATAGTGTTGGAAAAAAAAATTATTACACATTCACGTGAATACTTTTCTGCAATCATTTTTTTTTTACAGTAAAACTAACAATTGAATTGAAATTGAATTTTCAATGTTTAAAATTAGAAAAAAAATGCACAAAAAATTTAAATTCATATAGGAAAAATGTTATTTACAGGAATATAAATTCATCAAAGTAGGGAAAAGGCTTGCAGGTTGGAACGGGTTTTGTTTTTTGTTTATAAAATAATTTCTAAAAACGTTATCGCAGATCTGTTACACTTTTTAGAAAGACAATCTTTTTAGCTTTCCATTAGTAATATCATACTTGCCCCTAACTGGAAGCGATAGGAAGATACAGCCGATTTTCTTAAGCGAGAAAAAAAGGCCCCTCAAAAAAAAAGACATGCAGGTTGGAACACTTCGGAAAAGTATAAAAAACGTTGGAAGAAATTGAAACAGTTATTCAATTTGATACGAAAATTGATAATTTATTACAAAAATTGAGAATTCATGGTAGAAACATTGATTTGACAAGTAGGATTTCCACGATGACAACATTTTCTGTCCTTTAAGATTGTGTTTCTATTCTTCATCGCTTTCAGTTTTTGCAAACGAAAAAACTTTTGCACATATTGGCACATTTCAGATGAACAAGCCTTTTACATTCGATACATTCAATTTAGTTTCCGCGAGTGTGTTTCTTTGGCAAATTTTGCATACAAATTATGCAAAAATCTTCATCTGAGGATGTTGATGATTGCTTTCTTGTGCGTTTTGGTTGTTTTCTTTTGTCGGTGATTTTACTCGCTTTTTTCTTTTTCCTTGCCAGTAGTTTTTTTTTAACTTTCCTACTGCTTCTTCTTTTTGTCTTTCAGGTGTGCAATATTTTCTAGCGATGTCAAAACCTATGTCAAAACATTGGTTTTTGGCAATAATTTTCTATTTCCCTTAAAAGTTTTTTCAGTAAAAAATGTGATACTTTTTTTTCTATCCTTAAAATATTGTTAAAATGATATTTTCAACTGAAGATAATACTGAAAAACACACCAGATTAAGTACCGAAAAAAAAAGATTAGTGTTCCATCCTGCAAGCCTTCGTTGTTCCGACCTGCAGATTTAAAGCTATTTTGAAATTGCAACAACAAAAATTTAATTTTCATTTTACTTTCCAAATCCTTATTGTTTCTTGTCAGAAAATTCAAAACTATGACGATAAGCACCATTTTTGTCGATTTGTTGAGAATTTTCATATTTTTTACTCGAATTTAAATAATAGAAAAAAAAACATTTCGCCGAAAAATTTTCCATGTAGTCTATTGTAATTATAAGCGACATAAATTTTCAGGGCTCATGTACATAAAAAGTGAGAGGACAATCAGACATTGAATAAACACTTAACAGAAAATAGTTCTGATGGAAAATATCGGAAAAACTTCACTGTTCCGACCTGCATGCTATTCCCCTACATTTTATTGTATAGCGTTCGAATAAAAAAAAAATTATTAATCCTCATTTTTTTACAGTAAAACTAACAAAATTTTCGACTAAATAAGTAGTTATAGTAAATTTGCATCAAGTACTAACTTATCTAATTTTATAATTATTTTATATTAATACCATATATTATTAAATATTTTTATTATATAAATATAATATTTTTTCCCATGCATCCGTAAAAAAGGCCACTTTATTTCTATGGAATGCGGGAACGAAAGCCCCTTTTTGGGGTACTCGGAAATCAGCGGGAAATATGTGATCCCGGATTTATGAATATTTCCCTAGGGTTTTATTGATAACCCCCGCTGATTTCCAAGTACTTCAAAAAGAGGATTTCGTTCCCGCGTTCCATAAAAATGAATAAGGCCACTTTTACACATGCACGGGAAAAAATATTGTATGCTACACGAGACAAAAAGGATGATTCCAACGAGTGCAATTGCGCACTCGCTTCGCTCGTGCCCAAACTTTGCACTCGTTGGAATTTATTATGTAAAAGTTCTGAAATATATCTTCAAAAATCTCAACCAAGAAAATTGTGTTCTCCAAAACAAAAACAATTAGAATTTATTAATAATTGTATGTAATAAAGTGGCCTTTTCTATGCATGCATGGGAAAAATGTTTTTTTTTGTAGGGAGGGGGGTTCTGTTTTACAGAAAAACAGGAGTTGACACGCACTGATTTTAAACATAGCCATTCTAAACAATTTTTTGTTTTAACTTGAAAACATTCGATAAAGCGATATTTTAAAACTAAAGTTAATTATATAAAATACTGTGTTATGAAATGTTTTTCTTGCAAATTATTATGCCGAAATATCAAAAGTGAAAGAATGAAACGAAGACAAAAACACATAATTCCATTGCCACCAACAAAGGATCAAAATATATTTTGTTATATCAATAATGATGAAATATTCTAACGATTATTGTAGTGGAAATAATTTATTATTTCTGAATGTTTGGAACTACAGAAACATGAAAATTATTATTAATTCAATAAGAAATTTTTACATGAATTATGAATTTTCATAAAACTTTCAGGATGGAGATAAATTTTGGCGAATGCCAGAATGCTACATTAGAGGCAGCACAATAAAATATTTGCGAATCCCAGATGAAGTCATTGACATGGTAAAAGAAGATGTCCAAATGAAATCCCGTAGTAGAGTTGACATGAAAGGCCGAGGCGGACAAAGTCAAAGAGGAAATCGTGGAGGAAACAGAGGTAAATATTTCATCATCAAAATCCAAAAAGTACATACTTCTTATCTGAACTGTCTGATTTTTTTAGGTACGTTTGGACGAGGACGAGCACCTCTCAATCGTGGAAATCAGAATAAAAAATTTGATTAAGCTTGAAATCATTACGCTATATCGAGTCACAAAAAAAAGTGAAAATGCAAAAAGTTTCAGTGCTACTTTTGTATGAGAGTTGATCATTACTTTTAATTTAATAAATATGAATGTGTAAATTACTGTTACTTACGTGATTTCATGTGAATAAAAATCTGTGTATTGTGAAAATTTTTATTCTCGTCATTTCTCCCTGTACTTGAAAATTTCTTCATTCTCATAATGGTAGAATATGAACCCAACCCAAAAGTGATGCAGTTTTTAAATTCGAAATACAAAAACGAAACATGTATGTTCGGCTCTTGAACGCATCCTCCTTTATTCATCACATAAAAATATTTATAAAACACAATTCCGTCTACACTTCATTATCAAAAAGGTCAGTAATTTGTAAACTCCAATGTTGTTTCAGATTGAAAAAATTTTAATCCTTACAAGAACTTCGTATATCTCATTGACAGGATTTCATATTCATTCGGTTAAGAACAAGATGCCATAAACATGGTTTTACGAAGAGCGTAGCTTTTATAAAAAAAGACTGATTTATGAAGAAAAATTGTAGAATGTTCTTATATCCGATTACCATCCACAGTACTGTGACGACTGAAACAAAAAAAAAAACACATTCTTCAGTTGAATGCAACTGCAAATTCCTTGTTTGTTCTTCTCTCATTCAAAATACATACCAATTTTCGCTTGTGCAGAAGGCAATTTTTTATTGGTCCTACCGTCCTTCAACTGCAACAAAAAACAATTTAAAAATGTATTCCAAACAAGAATATGCAACAATTCAATTTTTACTTTTTCAACGCAACTTACTGTAAGAGGCAAGGTCGATTTCATCAGGTAGTTCTGTGATGTTGACGTCGAATCTCTCCTGCACGTCATTCAAGATTTTGGCATCGTTCTCATCGCTAACCAATGTAATAGCGAGTCCCTGGAAAATAAATGTAAAATTATTAATACAACTTACATATGGAACAGAAATTCATTTGATCTTATTTCAAAGTGAAGTAAATACATCAGTAAAAATTTGTTAACAAAAAGTTACCTTTGTGCCAAAACGACCTGCTCGGGCTACTCGATGCAAATAAGTATCTGACTCTTCGGGCATATCATAATTGAATACGATATTGACTCTTTCAATGTCCATTCCTCGGCCAAACAGATTTGTCGCAACCAAAATACGCTGTAAACAAACAAAAAGTTCCATTATCCCTTCAACCAATACCAAAATACCAAGTAAAAAAAAAGATAAAAAATTCCACCTACTTTTTGGAAATCTTTGAATTGCTGATATTTTCCCAATCGTTCCTCTTGTGTCATTCCTCTGTGAATGCCAATGGCAGGGAAATTTTGTTCTGTCAGCAACTGGGAAAGGGCCATGCATCTCTGAACTGACTTCACGAAGATGACGACCTGAAAAACATATTCATTCAAAATTCTGCTCGCCTTCCCCCGTATAAAATTTTTCAATCATCTGCTACGTATCATGGGAAACTCGGTTTTACCTGGTTGAACTCCAAAACATCCAGAAGTTCGAAAAGTTTTTTGTTCTTTTCGTTTTCTTTAAGTTTCACATAATGCTGCTGAAGTCCGTGCAATGTTAATTTGGCCTCGTCGTCCACGTAAACTTCCATAGGCTGCACAAACAATGTTGTTTTTATTACATAAACCCCCAATCCCACCATTATTTTTTATTGGTTCCCTTTTATTAGAAATATAATTTTCGAATCTCGAAATCATTAATTTTTCAAGGCAAAGGATTTCAAAGTTATATATAGAATTTTATTGATCAGAAGACTGGCAGTATAAGTGTACTACCTAAATAATTGTTAACCAAGGAACACCAAAACTGTATTCATTAGCAAAATTAGAATCCAAGCGTCATAGATCGATAATTTACTCAAGGTAGATATGAAAAAAAATATTTGTGTTCAGAAATAATTAGATGAAATTTGAAATACTTAGAAAATTTTTAGTTTATCGAGATGTGGTGTACTCAAGAAATGCAGATGGAAAAATAAACTGAAAAACTGGAATTACTGCTCGTAGAAAATTAGTTGATCTTGCTTTACCTATTATATAGATCAGACAAAAAAGAACAATCAGAAAAATTCACATTTAACAAAAAGAAAGTACTTACATATATTGCTGAAAACGATAAGTATTATTCAATTTAAATTTACACAACTTTATCTTTAGGTTCCATTATTTGGTACGTTAAATCTTTTCATTTTCTCTTGATATATTCATTATCACGTCATATGTGGGGGGTCAAATCAAAAGATGTTTAGGAACAAGAATAAAAGAACACGAGAATAACATAAGACAGAATATGAAATACCATATGGTACTAAGTGAACATAGGATTTACCATGATCATGATTGGAAAAATTGGAGAATATTAGATAAGGAGCAGAAATATAGGAAGAGGTTAGTTTCTGAAATGATTCATATAAAGAAGGGTAAAGACACAATTAATAGACAAGAGGACACGAAGTTCTTGAGCTCTATATATGATAGATATTTGGATATTTTTTAAGGTTGAATGCGCAGTTGCAAAGGTAAAAGTAGGAATTAAACTTATCAGGCTGCTTGAAATTAGATTATGATGTTCGGAACGTAGAATTTTTAGTTGAGGTTTTAACATCGACACAACAAGTTCCAATATTGGTGAAGCATATACATATGACGTGATAATGAATATATCAAGAGAAAATGAAAAGATATAACGAACCAAACAATGGAACCTAAAGATAAAGTTGTGTAAATTTAAATTGAATAATACTCATCGTTTTCAACAATATATGTAAGTTTTTCGAAAAAGAATGACTTGTTAAAGAATTAGGAAATATTGATGTTATTTAAGATAGGATAATAATTCTGTAAAATGATTTTTGTAGTTCCTGACGAGGGATCAAATAAAGAGTCGAAAGCTTGAGAGACAATTATTTTTGTTGTTTAATTATTCAACGGGCTCCTGAAAATCGTTTTAATTAATGATAAAAAAAAAAAAAAAAAAAAAAAAAAAAAAAAAAAAAAAAAGAAAAAAAGAAAGTACAACAAATCTTTAGCACCCCTTGGCTACAAATAAATAGACATGTAAATACTCCAGTCCTCTGTCAATACCCATAATTTTTAAACAAAAAAATTAAAAAAAAAGCCAACAAACCTTTGTTTTTCAAAATTTTTTCATCGCTTAACATTTCAAAGTCTTTAACATTAAACAAATTCTGAAATCTTCATCCAATTTCTCAAATCTCCGAAGGGCAATTACTCAAAAACCAAAAAACACAGAGGTCTCCCAGGAGCAAGTATTGGAAAAGAGAAAAACATAACTCCGCCCCCCCCCTGCCCCTTAAATACCCAATGACGACGCGTGAGGTCAATTCAGACGTGTCATTGTCTTAGAATTCTGGTTACATACGTCACGGCGACTCCGACTGGACAGTGCCAAGACGGCATATGGGCAGTAACCGAACATAGAATAAGCATGGCGCACCCAAAGACAGACAGCACTCCGCCACCTTCCATCCGACAGTAAGCTCCTTTTGGAATACACTGATGGGATTGATGGGATTCACTGTTTTTCGATGACATCGTTGACACCCCTCCCTCCCACTCCCCTTGACAATCTCCCCCTCCCGCCCCCAAACATAATCTTCGTTCTTCTTTCTTGTTTCCTCGTTGAGTTCTTCACCCATCCCTACCCCATTCTCAAATCCTCACTTTTTTCAATGAACCCCAAATCATGTTTTTTTTTTAACTGGCTTCTGGTTTTTTTTCGTTTTTCCCTTATAAAAGGACTTAAAAGGATGTTCCCAGGATAGGATTGTATATTTGGCATCATAGGATGTATAGCTTGGTTGGAAATATCATAGGAAGGACTTTTTAAGGTTTTCTCCTTTCTGATTTTCAGGATAACTAGCCTAACCCCCGGGTGCGCCTTGAACATAATATATCTCGAGATGCAGGTGCATCGAGTTGAGTTGTAGTACATGGAGTAATTACATCTTGCATGAATTTTTTGCAGACGGGTCGAATTTCCTTGGATAGTGTGGCACTGAACATCATGACTTGTTTGCTGTGGGGTGTCGCGCGAAATATCTCCTGCACATCGCGACGCATATCTGGAAAAAGCAAAGTAAAATTGTTTATAGCTATGCTATAGAGGAAACGTTATATTATGGAAATTTTTATGCAAAAATCATGCCTTGATTATTTAGTTTTTAATTTACTCAACGAAAAAAATGTTTATTTAATTACCTAAAAGCTCAAGCATTTTGTCACACTCATCGAGGATGAAATGCTTTAAATGTTTCAAGTTCAACTTCTTGTTTCGCACGAGAGCCAATATACGACCTGGGGTTCCGACTACAATGTGTGGGCACATCGATTTCAAGACTTCTTCATCTTTTGTGATTGGCAAGCCACCAAAAAAGACAGCAACCTGGAAAACAAAAAAAACCATCCATATAAAGAACGCGCATCTCTTTATTACAAAAATTCAGTTTCCCAAGTTTTATCAGTAGTGGGTAGTGGGAATGGTTGTCGTCATAAAAGGCTACGACCAATATTATTCATCACTTGAAATTTTTCATACTAACAAAGCAACTTGTTGAGATTGCTCTATTACTATGTCTCACCTTGACTTGGGACATGTATTTGCTAAAACGCTCGTATTCCTTGCTTATTTGGAAAGCCAACTCCCTAGTGTGACACATGACGAGAACGTACACCTGGTTCTCAGTAAGTTCTAACTGCTGCAATGTTGCCAGCACAAACACTGCAGTTTTTCCCATACCAGATTTAGCCTGGCATAAAATATCCATGCCAAGGACAGCTTGAGGAATACATTCATGTTGGACTGAAACAAGTAATTGGAAAATTACTTATTAAAAATAAAAATTATTGATCAAAGACCAAAGAATAGGAATTCCAAATTATAAAAAGACGTTTGTGTATGGAATTTTTTTTCAAAAATAATTGAATTGGTCAGATAATTCGTAGTTATTATTAAGAGGGAACCCAAGACACAGTAGTGCAAGAGAGACGTATAGAACGGAAAGCGAATGAGAGGAAAAAGGACGAAAAGAGAATGTGTTGGGTTTTCTCTTAATAATGTCTGATCATTCTCACCTTCTGATGGATGCTCGAAACCGCAGTCAACAATTGCACGGAGGATTTCAGGTTTGAGAAGGAAATCACGGAATCCACTACTATGAATGGATACGTAAGTTCCTTTCACCTTCTCTTTGGCAGGAGTGTCGCCGGTCCCATCAACTACTTGCTCAGTCTGTTCTTCATCTTCGTAATCCAAAAGTTCATCGTTGTCGGCCATTTTTGTGTCTATTAAATTTGAAATTTAAATAGAAAAGCTATCATCAGATATTTTGCAACATGAAGCTAACTGTTAGTATTATTGTTACTATTGTCTAAAGGTGTATCCAATTTTGATTAATTTTAAAAATATGAGTTTTTTCATTTCACTTTAAAAAACATAAAATGAAAAGAGCTAGATTTAATTAACTGTAAGTTTTATTGAAAGTTTATGTGTCAGATGTTTGCATAGTTGTAGTTGTAAGTTTCTTTTTCAACCATGGGAAAATATAATTACAGCTGTACTAATATTTTCATAGATTGTAGAACTTCTATACTCAAGATTTATTAAAAATTCAAGTTATTTTTTAGAAAAACTTTCTTAAAATTACATATTGTATTACATTTTTTTTAATTTGAGAAGATTTGTACTATAGAATTTTTAAGAACTTGAGAATTCGGAACATACTTAAAAAAAATCAAATTCAGTAAGACTTTGAAAATCATGGTTTGACTTTTAAAACCTAACTTGTAATGGTACAAAAAATTCTAGGATCCAGCATTATTTTTAGAAATAGAATTTTTTGAATGGTTCAACTGAAACTTAGATAATGAAGAAACTGCAAGTCAAAACCAAAAATTAAGTAAAACCAAATTCAGTAGTTTAGAAACTCAAATGGAGCAGAAAATTCTAAAGAAAAAGTTAAAAAACTTGAAATCATGTAATGTAATTTTTTTATAAAAGCATTTAACTTGTGAGAATTCAGTCATGTTTGTGATTATTACAATTTTCACTGTCAAAGTTATTTCACCCAAAATTGAAAATGGAAATTTTTTGACTTCCAATTGGAGCTAAATTTTGAGAGGTTGAACTTTTAACTGAAAATTATGAAGTCAAGAAACGTTTAAAGCCGAAGGCCTTGTTAAATTCAATTGAAAATATTTTAAATTCAATATTAAAAATTTATAATCACAGAATTTTTACTATTCAATTTTATGATCCAAATAATTGAAGGACAAATTTTGCAATGTACGAAAGTATTCTACCTAGATAACTGAAAATCACTATTAAGAAAATTTGTTCGAACTCAGAATTTAGAGCTTTATGAGTTTGAAGATGTGTCACTGGAAAACGCAACATTCAACATTACAAAACTTTAAATCTCAACATTCAGAACATTTTTAATAGAAAATAGATTAAAATTATATACAAGTAATACTAAATTCTTAATTTAAATTTATTATTTTATTTTTAATTTAAATTTAAAATTTAATAACGTAAAAGTAGACTCATACATTGAAATGATATAGAATTTTAGATAGAAAGTTTTCATTAAATCTTTAACTCTAAAATTACAGAAGCATCGAGCGAATGATAGAGAATCAGTTATTTTAAAAAAATTATACAATAATTTATTTTAACAATTAAACTACATTAATAAAAAAGGGATACATATTTAAAAATTCTTTGTTGTGGAAAAATTGTCTCATTCATGATTCTTTCTTTTACAGTTTCAAACATAACTATTAAAAAAATAAACAATGCCTAAAATAAATTCATTACAAAATAAAAATTGAAATGCCGTAAAAAAGCCAACATTCATTTCAATAACTTTATAAAAATTTGTCATGAATTTGAAATCAAAATCTAAGAAAATTTCAGAACTATATTATAATTTGTACAACAAAAACTGGTTTGTAAAGCTGGAAATATTTTTTTTAATTTTTGTGAAAAAAAAGTGATTCCAATTTTTGTCTTTTATTATGAGAATGTTTTTAAGGGGGATCACCTGTGTTATACCCAATTCTTAACCCATTTTTCAAGAATTTTTTTCTCTGTGACAAAAAAAGATTTTTTAACAAACTTTTTTTTGAAAAGTAATATTTATTCAGGCTCTTTTGTATAATTTTTTTTTGTTTTGGTGGTTAACAATTTTTAATATGACGTAATGGTCCGTTGCTTCAACCTCCAAAAAATCCGGTGTGCACGATTTCTGCCTTCGTGGTGATCAAAAATGATGACATGTACACATTTTATATTCTTTTTTGTGTCTCCCAGGTATTGACCAAGGCGATTTTTAATATATTGTTTATTTAAATAATGGCAACATTTTTTCAAAAATTACGCATTTTTGCTCTATTTTTACTCAAAAAAAAACGAAACAATATTTCGCAAAACCATTTGGTCAATACCTTTAAAAATGTTCAAGGAACACAATAAAAAAATTTTTTTGCAAATTCGTGAAGTAGACTGAGCAATCCTGCACACCATAAAAAAAATATGATTCCGAGAAAAATGAGTTCAAAGATTGAGAATTTAAAAAATGATTATTTTTAGTGACTAATATTTAGTCTGCAAATCCAGGAACGCAAAGTTCGCCTTCTTGTTCTTGTAAGTGTTCACGATGTTCCGCTTGTCTCAAGTGACACTTTCACACAGGTGATCCCCCTTAACTATTATTAATTATTATTATTGAATTTTTGCAAATATTTTTATAATACAATTTATCTGGCGACGCTCTGTATTGTGTAATTTTAGGAAACTTCTATATCTTTCTTTTTTTCTTCGTTCTCTCAGAGCTATAAGGCTTTTTAAAAAAAGAAATTTGGCCTGGATTCCATCTTCCTTATAGCTCTGAGAGAACGAAGAAAAAAAGAAAGATATAGAAGTTTCCTAAAATTTTTATAATAGTTATCACAGAAATAGGCATTGAATACTTTTTGATAATTTTCATATTATTAATGATCTTAATTTTATCGCAAAATCATAGAAATTTGTGGATAAATGTAATCTTTTTTAGATAACAGTCGAAAATCCTATCAATAATTTTTTATAATATTATTGTAAAATAGAGATAACAATACATAAACATCTAAATTTATACCATTTGTTTATGAAAAGAAAATTTAAAAAATGCGATCGTTGCCTATTTCTAATGATAAATTTCTATATTTGAAATTCAAAAATAAAAAAGTACCAATATCTAAAAATTTGAAAAAATTTCGTGTAGCTTTATTTCAAAAATAAAAAAATACCGAAATCCAAAAATTTTTTAAATTTCATATAGCTTTATTTCAAAAATCGAACAAAATCTTTCAAAGAAACTGTATATTTTTTTCGAAATTTTTTATAATGGAATAATTTTTTTACATACAATTTTTCTCTTTTAGAAACTCTATTGAAAAAATATTACTCAAATATAAATACATTGAAAAATTTTCTGGCAAATTTTCGTCAGCTCAATTAAAAAAAAAAATTCTGCTGCTTTCTTTTTCAAAAAAAAAAATTACAAAAATATTTACATTTGGCAAAAAAAACTTGGAAGCAATAATACCAAGATTCGCAATTTCACAAGGGTTGCAAAACCCTTTTTCTCTTCACCCTCTCATTATCCTTGCTCAAAACATCATTTGTTCAAATTTTTCTATCAACATGAAAAAAAAAAACAGTAAAAAAAAAACACGGAAATCATGCAAAAACCACCCAATCGACAAAAATTCATCCATGCGAAATTTTCCATTAAAAATTGACCGAAACTGATGGCGTCAAATAACGTCCGCCATCTTGCTTTGATCGCGCCTCAATTTTTTACGGTATCAAAACAAAAACTTCATTCAGAAAAACCCGGCTTGCAAATTTAAAAATCCTCATACTATCTGACGATCTTCAAAGTATTGCCCGAAGATTTTGAACAAATTAGGAAAAAAATGTTGAAAACCATGTGGCGTCATTACGTAGCATGAGTGAACTTGGAATTTCATGATAAGAAAAGACGGGGAAACAAGTGATGCAAATTTTGGTTTTTGTACGCTTCAATTTTCAGACCTTCGAATTCGCAAATTTCTTAATTAATACTTGATTAACTCACCGTGTCTGTGGGTAAAAATTCAAGGGAATTGGCAATTTGGATATCGTGTAAAAGATTTTAAAATGGCCGACTTTGACGAAAAATGCCGCAACTCACGCAAACTGAACACTGCTGAACACCACTGAATTCCAGCAAGCAAATCATGATGTGTGTTCTTGAACGCAATAAAGGAGAGAGAGACAGAAAAACAAGAGGAAGATTAGGTAGAAAGTGATGCAAAATTCGACCAGACCGTGTAAACAAAATTCCAGCGGATATTTTTGACGTTTTTCACAAACTTTTTTTGCATGTATGAAATTTCGCAGAGAACTTTGCTGGACTTTTTTTTTACTCGGGGTGGGGGACAGAATCTTGTTCTCTTTCTAGTATCAAACGAAACATAAGTTTGTCTTTGTTGTTTAGTGGACTATCGATAGTGGAATTCCACTAAACCAGTGTTCATAACTATCGATTGTCGAACATAAGTTTGCTTTGTTGCGTAGCAGAATTATTAACACGATGAACAGCGTTCATAAGTATCGATTGTCGGTCTTTTTCTAGCGTTAAGCAAAGCATAAGTCTGTTTTTATTGCGTAGCTTATGAACACTGCTACCAACTTAAGCAATCGAACAGCGCTCGCAGTGGAGAGCTGTGAAAACAAAGTTTGTTATTGCGCTCAGTGTTCGTAACTCGTAGTACTTTAGTACTACTAAACAAGGACAGACTAATGTTTGATTGTAGCGCCAGAAAAGGAACGGAGATAGAAAAACTACAAAAAGTTACGAACACTGATTGCGCTTGATTGCGCTTCAGCAGCTGATCCATACCCATCCATTTCATTACACTGATTACACATGACATTACATTACATTGAAGTGCATGAAGTGTACAGTGGCAGTGACTGACAGCAACAGTGAATGTATCCACGGTAAGTGCGAGAAGGATACAGTTTCGCTAAACTTTCGGGAAGTTGGTGTTTTTGTCAGTTGGTGTCAGTTAGCAACCTACGTTCGATTGATATATGTCGCGCTCATTTTCTTTGTAACGTACAACAAATTTGTAGTTTTTTTTTGTCTAATTCACTAAAGTACACAATTCCCACGCACTGGGAAAATCTTTTAAACCATTTTTTCGACTTTTGCGAGAGAACGACCAGTGCTTTTTCCGTGCTTTGTTCTCTAGTGATGTTTTTAACGAGTGTTTTCCTTCCACGGTCATCATTTGGGCTGAGGCATTCGTAAATCATCCCATTTTCTCATACTTCATTGTCGCCTTCTGAGATTTCAACGGCCAACAAAAGAGACTGTATCATCAACATGGGCCAAATTGGCAACGACGTAAGTTACGAAAACTACTGCAAATAAGCTCCATATAACTTAACGATAGTGCTTATTTTCATCGTTCGTGTTACACGGTGTTACACAGAATAGTTAGTTCGAGTATATTTATTAAATACAATAATAGTATCACAAAACTGTTTGTATATATGACATCAGAGAGGTCTAGAGAGTATGCAACTTATTGATTTTTCCCTATACACTGGGCAAAATGAAAAAATGCCGTAAAAATTTAAAAAATATTTTCTTTTATTTAAGTATTTACTATGCAATAATAAATACTTTTAATAATATACATAAATATACATTATAATTTATGATGCAATATTATACATTATAGTGTCCCAAAGTCAGCAGATCACCTAAAAACTATACATTCCTCATGAAATTCTACGATGATTTTCCCTTTGGCATTTTTCACAAAACTCAAAATTAAACAAGATATTTGAGTTTCAAATTTAACAAATAAATGGGCTCAATCACTATCTGAAATTCACAGACATTTTTTCCCTATTTTTCTGAGGAGAAAAGTCCTTTGCCACTATTTACAAAACTCAAAATCAAAAAAGGTATTTAAGTATAAAATCATGTGCCTCATGCTCCAAGCGTTTATGAAATAAACAAAAATGAAAAAAAAAATTTTTTTATGTTCATCTATTATCAAAATCAATAATAATGAGAAACGTTGAATAATATTTGTTCAATATCAATAATTGTGAAATAATTTATGTACTAGAAATGATAGAAGAAGTTTTTTTATTTTTAAATGTTTGGAACTTAAAAGACATTTTGAAATCTGAGAAATATGAATGGTTGAAAAAACTTTCAACTTTTGCAACTTTTGAAAAAACTCAACACATATCTTTTAATTTTGAGTTTTCTGAAAAATAGCAAAGGGAAAATCGTCTTAGAATTTCATGAAGAATCATGGTTTTTAGGTAACCCGCTAATTTTGGAACATCCTGTATATTGTAGTTATAATTTACATAATTATACATTTTTATTATTAAATTATAAATTTGTTCTATTATAGTATTAATTATGCAAAAACACAACGTATATTTCAAGTATAAAAAAATGTGAAAATTTCAGAATCTAAATATTCTTTCTTTGAAAGCTAATATTAGCTAATACACAAACGACATGCATTTCACACTGAGAGAAGAAATAATAACTATTAAGATATGTATATTTGGTTATGGCGAAATAGATATATATTTGTCCCAAACGTATCACACTTTTAAATAAATATAATTTTTTGACAGTTACCAAATTATATTTGATCAAAAGTGTTATACGTTTGGGGCAAATAAATATCTATTTCGCCATATTCAAATATGCATATCTTAATATTAAATATTTTCTTCTCTCAGTGCATAATGTACGATTTGTAATAGAGTAGTAATTTACAAATTATTTCCAATTAAATGAATTAAATCCCTCTCAGAGTATCTTAAAAACATAAATTGAAAAAATGAAATAATTCGTTTATAAAAAAATTCAATACACGGAGAAAAATAGTTTGGTTACTGTAACCATTTATTTAGTAAAATATGGACCTACCAAAGTTTTGGGTATTATAACCAAAACTTTTGTTATAGCAACTAATGCTCAATTCTTATAACTGATACTTAGGTTGATAACCAATTATTTGGTTATCATACCTAAAGTTTTGGATGTACTATCCAAAACTTCGGTGGGCTCATATTTTACTAAGTGAATGGTTGCTGTAACCAAAAATTTCTCTTGGTTTAAGATTTTGTATATAAGAAATCTAATTCTTATAAGAAATTTCATTTTCATCATTCTAATCTCAAAACTGACATTTTGACGTGACTTTGAGGCTATCATGATGAAAAATATTGATCGCACTCGTGAGCTATCGCCAATTTTG
>JAPYZL010169373.1:0-16966 GCA_030522825.1 Platygaster orseoliae
GCAGATTATTTTTCTATCAGTTTAAATTTTTTTGATGTGATCTTGAATTTTTTTCTAATCAAAATCACAAGATATGGATTTTGGAAGTATTAATTGACTTGCATAACGACTTTGCTCTACAATATGTTACGACTTGATGACTCTGACCTTGAGCGAGCAGGCCTCGCCCACTCTTCCGCTTTCCTCGAGAGTAGGAAGGGGGAACGGACGGAATTCACAGTTTGAAACCACGAAATTCGTCTGTTTTAACGGCGAGATCTTTCACGGGTCTGCCCCGTGCGCTTCACTCTTTCAGAGAATACAGTTCTTCCCGCCAAAGAACTTATTTCGTGGCCTAAACCGCCTAAACCAACAAATGCTTCCCGTCCTCTAAAAGGAGGAATTTCGTTCTTCTAAAGGACAAATTTTTCACGCGTTCAAGGCACCGGATGTTCCGTCGTTTTAAAGGTCGATTTTTCTCTCCGTGTATATATAGAATTTTCTTTATGGCGAATATTTCGGGGGGGGGGGGTTGGCCCCAACCCCCCCACTTCTACGCCACTGCTCGAAATGTATTTCCCTCTAACAAATCATAACATCATTACCCTTGTTAATATGAATTTCCTCTTCGCCTGTTTTTCTGCAACTTCAATCATTGACAATGAAATATTAAACGAGGCGTGGTTATCTCGAGAAGAGCAAACAGGTATAGCGCAATGACAAAACTGATTGCTGAAACACGTGAATTGCTCTCTACGAAATATAGAAATTCTTCGCTATTTTTCACGTTCTCCGGAACGCGAAGCTTACGTTGTCACATGACTCATGAATTTCTGACTCTATTGCGTAATGTGATAAATTGAAGTCCCCGGTAGCACCCATTGTTTCCCTCTAAAATCAGGCGAATAAACACGAAATGACGAGCGCTCGCGTTTCTTACGGTTTGCGAGTTACACGTCGCCACGCATGAAAAATTTTACCAGGGCAAGAGAAAATCGATTGAAACGTGATTTTTTTCCGTGTTCTACCAAGATTACTCGGTTTCAGTGGTAAAAAAGCTTTCGCGACGCGTTTTCCGCCGATGTTTTTCATCTTCTTTATGGATGTTTTTCGAGTTGATTTTCGTGATATGATGAGAAAGTTCGTTGATAACTATGTTGTAAATATCTTTGCACATTCAATGATGCATCATGATTGACAGAAATTCCAGCTGATCTGTTAAAGATGATTCGTTTTTGGATACATCATGGGTGTGCTTTGTCATGTTGCTACAATTGTGGAATCATTGATGAATTTGAATGAGCAGAAATGTTTGAATAACTTGTTGTATACATTGCGCTGAGCAAATAGTTAATTAGGAGGAAACAGTTTTTTTTGCCATATTCATATAACTTGTATAAATACATACGTTTGAAACAACTTATTCTGACCCTTTGTTTTCATAATGTTATGGAAAATAACATCGTTAATTTGTATGTAACTGGTCGAGCAATTACATTGCTCTGCCTGCAAATGACAGAATTGTTGTAAATATACAGCTATCATTGCCAATTTACTGACATTCAACTAATTAGTGCTTGACGTTAACAATAATTGAAACCTCGTCAATTATTGTAAATTCTACATATTGTATTACATTATTTCGATACCAGTTTTGAGTTCATTGTTTAAATAATAAATCAGGTCTATTTTTTTATTCGTAAGGTTCGACTGAATTCACCTTAATTATTTATCTTTTATTAGTTAATTAATTGATAACATGGAAAATTTCTACGTATCGTATTTCATTACTTCAATACCAGTTTTAAATTCGTTGTTTAAATAATAAATCAAGTTTATTTTATTATTCGTGAGATTATACTGAATTCGTCTGATTTATTTATCTTCCATTAGTTTATTAATTGACAACATAGAAAATTTCAAGGAAAATCATGATGCAAACTTTTTGACATATTTCAATACAATTTACTTTATATAATTATTTCTATTTATGTAATTAAAATGCAATCTGGATTATTTATTGTTATTTACATTACTCCTCAAATATCCACGTGTTGTCACAAAACAACATGGTTTGAAATTCTAAAATAAGTTCAATTGAACAATTTTTATTATTGTTAAATGAGTTATATCTTTGAATTTTTTAGTTTTTGTGTAATAAATGAATATAAATTATTCAATTTTAATTTGTGTATCTGATTGTAAACATTTGACTGGTACGTAGATAGAGGGGGTTTTTGGGGTTTGAACCCATTCAAAAATTTGAATAAAATTTAAATTGTTCTTTGCAAAAATGAAAAATAGTTACATAATATAATAGGCAATAAACAAACAATTAATGGAGAGAATGCAATAAAATATTGAGAATTTATAATCAAATAAGTAAAGTTCATCAAAAATGTACTTATCAAAACCTAGAAAATTTGAAAGTCAAAATTCCTTATTTTACTGACTTTGAAACCACTGACGAATAAAATAAACATATAAAAAATATTGGACTTTGGACTTCAAAAGCTGTTGAACTCGAAAATTCTGAAATTCGAAAAATCGACAAATCGACAACTTGACAAAAAAGTTCCTAAAAACTACTTCAAAAAATTTATTCTGCTTAGTTAGATAACAGTTTTTATTTTAACACTAACAAATTCATGTAAATTTCATTATTGATGAATATTTTCATTTATTTTTATAAAAATCAACAGAATAGTATACTTTTATAGCACTACAAAAAATTATAGCAAGTTTTTAATCTTTGATAACAATTCCGAAACTACACTCAAAAAGTTTCTGTAAAAACTTATCATCACATATTTTTCGTATTTTTTGTAAAAAAACTCCAGTTTGAAAGTACTCATAAAACAATAACGTCTTTATACGTTCTATTAAAAAATATCAATACGTCGTCAATAATGATATCGGTATTTCATTATACACCCAGAATTCCTTTGAAAAACTTGCATGTCTCCTCCAATTTATTAAAAATTCCTGTATACACTCGCAATGATCGTTCTCCACTTCAAAAAGAATTTCCCAAGAAATATCGAGGCGGAATCTCTTTCACCAATAATTGGTTCTGGCTCAGATAATGGTCCGGTTCCGAACATTATTGAAATTCCGAGCATCCACCTCGTGATTTCGAATCGAAGATTAGTCTTACGAATTCTATTTTACGTTTCACTGTTCGTTCTAAGCACTTTTTTACACGTTGGGAAAAAATCGGATATTAAATCCCGTCAGATACGGAACGGAAACGAATTTGACATTTTTATGGATCGTAAGGTCAGTCGATGCACAATTTATATTCATCCAACTCCGAGAAGGATCGTTGAATGCAGAAAGTCCTGGTGTATTTTACATGAATTTCACTGAATTTTACGTCGGATCGAAGCGCGCAGGTGTAAGCGTAATCCGAGATTTGGCTGTAGTATTATGAATAGGAGTCGGCTGACATTAATAGAACACTTGTATTCTGGCCGACTCACGGCGCAGGTAAATTAATATTTATAGGAGAAGCGTGCGAGGGAAATTCTGTTCCTCTTGTTTTTGTAGATTAAAGACACGTAGATTTATTTATTTATGAATTTTTCCCATTGAGTTTCTTTTTGAGGTATATTTTTTATTTAAAGAAAAATTTTTCTTGAAAGATATTAAGATTTCAATCTTTTTCATCAAATAAATGTGTAGATAGATGGAAATCATTTAGTGCATAAAAATTTTGTCATGTTATGTCAAAATTTTGTTTGTAATGTTAGGGTCTGTGCGGAAGTGTTCGGGTATTTCTGGGAATATTCGGGTATTTTCGGAAATGTTCGGAAGTGTTAGCGTATGTTCGGAAGTGTTCGGGTATTTTCGGAAATGATCGGGTATGATAAGGCATGTTCAGAATTATTCGAGTATGTTCCTACATTAAGTCTTAAGTTATAAGTCTTAAGTGTTAAGTTTTAAGTGTTAAGTCTTAAGTATTAAGTGTTAAGTCTTAAGTGTTGAGTATTAAGGGTTAGATATTAAAGTTTAAGTATTAAGGGTTAAGTATTACGTATTAAGTGTTGAGTCTTAAGTATTAAGTGTTGAGTCTTAAGTCTTGAGTGTTAATTCTCAAACCTTAAGTCTTAAATGTTAATTCTCAAGCCTTAAATCTTCAGTGTAATGTCTTAAGTATTACGTCAAAAGTGTTAAGTCTTAAGTATTAAGTCTTGAGTTATCTAACCTAAACTAACCTTCATGTAAGTCAGGTTAGGTTAGTGTTGACTGAATCAGCGGGATTAAGTTTTTTTAATATATAGAAGAAAGACAAATTTATTAAAATGATGCAAGAAAATGACAGTTATAAATGAGAATATAAGATAAAATCAACAAAAAATTATTTACTGTTATATATGGAAAACACAAGTAGTTTCATGTGATTTTTAAAATTATACGATATTGAAAATTTTTAATTTTAATAACTTAATAATAAAAATAATTATAGTTTAGGAGTAAATTTTCTATTTATTTTTCTAATCGTAATTGTTTAACAAGGTAACGTAGAAAATAAATATTACAAAAATTGTTTAATTTGGTAATTGATAAAAAAATCAAATTTTTGAAAAAAATTTCTGTGTTTTTTAAATCGAAAGGAAAGTTTACGAAAATACTAGGAAATTTTGTGAAACATACAAAATTTACAGAAATACTATAAAAATAATAGAACTCATCCAAAGAACTGTTTTCTCAAAAATTTGGATAAATACCTACGATGCTCTATAATCTAGAATTTGAAAGTATGAAATTGTAAAAAGACTATAAAAAATTCTTTTAAAACGATGATAAAATATTTAGAGTACCCGGAAAAATACGAAAATACTTTAAAAAAAATTTTTAATTTATTTAGATGAAGTTCTCTTATAAATATATATAAAATTACTTAAAAACGAACAAAATTATAGGACATAATGAATAATCAAGATAAGTATAAAAAAATACATAAATTTATAAGAGTCACTTGAAATTATTGAAAACGCACTTACTAAAATCTAGAGAATATATAAAACTGTTTTTTTGTCAATTCTTAAAATTGAATGATATTTTGAACTTGAAAGTTTACTACCTGAAGAATAACAATAATTCCGTCTTAAAGAAAATTTTTTTTCAAACAATATATACTCAATTTAAATGCTTGGCTAGGATAACGTAGAAAATACAAATTTCCAAATACTGTTTTCAACCCAGTGATTGATAATAAAAAATACAATCTATGAAAAACCTGAAAAACTTCAAACTCTGTAGTATCGAATTCTAGAAATCGAGACAGAAATTCATGAAATAACGAGGAAATCTTTTGAATTATACAAACTCTGAAAAAAAAATCTGAAAATAATTATATTCACTCAAAGAACTCTTTTCTGAAAAATTTTGATAAATCTCTACAATCCTTTAAAATCTAAAATTGAAAGTATGAAATTCTAAAAAAACCATAAAAAATTCTTAAAAAACAACACGAAAATATTGATAACACCTCGAAAAATACGAAAATACAATACTATTAAAAAAATGAAAAATTGTTTGGATAAAGTTTTCTCATAAATATATAAAATTACTTAAAAACCAACAAAATTTGAATTATTTAGGACATAACATTAATGATAATGAATAATCAAGATTCATGCGCAAAAAACATAATTTTTATAAAATTGTTCAAATTTGTCAAAAACTTACTGACTGAAATCTAGAGAACATAGAAAGTTGTTTTTTTGTCAATGCTCAAAATTGAACGATATTTCGAACTTTAGAGTATATTATCTAAAAAAAACAATGATTCCAACTTAAGAAAAATTTTTCGACAAACGATAAACTAATTTTAAATGTTTGGCTACGATAACGTTTACAATACAAATTTCAAAATATTATTTCTAACGTAGTGATTGATAACAAAAAATTACATCTATGAAAAACATGAAAAAATTCCATCCAATTCTAGAAATCGAGACAGAAATTTACGAAAAAACGAGGGAATATTTCAAATCATACAAACTATGAAAAAAATGAAAATAATAAGATTTACTGAAAGAACTATTTTCTGAAAAATCTAAATAAATACCCACGATTAAAAAAAGTTAAAATTTCATAGTATCAAGTTCTTAAAAACGTATAGTATATGTGTAATTTATCCACAGAAATACTCAAAATCTAGAAAAATACTCAAAAATGTTAACAAAAGATGAAACGTAAGTAATCAATTTATTTTTGTATATCTGTCTATATGGAGTAATTTTATGGTAGTTTTATACTATAACTCTAACCATTGGTAATGATTGACTTCTGAATTTTAAATTTTTACCTAACTAAAAAACTAGTTCTAGTTGACTATAAATTCAGAAGAATACTTACGAATTGATTCTTCATTTTTAAATTGCAAGCTTGTATAACTATTTTAATTAGTAATAATAAACTATTTTTTACTCACTGTATTTCTACTAATTTAAGTTAAAAAATTCACTCTAATTTCCTAATTTTTCGTTATTCAAAGTCACCATCTCCCAAATTCAATTAAATTTTCGACTCACACTCAAAGTTTCCTTCAAATGTAAGAACCTAATTCCTTTTTCCTCCAAGTTCAACAAGAATCGTGCACTTTGGTAATAGATCTTCAAGAATAAATTTATTTACAATACTTCCATTCGTAAGTGTAGAAAACGCAGTAAACAAATCTAGGTTTCTTAACAATATTTATATTCCGAAAGTTCTAAACGCTCTTTCGCAGAGCTGCAAACAAGCCTGGGGCATCTACGACGCTTTTTGATATGTCTTTACCTAAAACTACTCCCCCGAGTTGATGTATTTCATTGCGACCCAACAGCACTCGGGGCGCTTCGAGGCAAGACTTTCACGTTTGGCCTGCACAGATTCGCTAACTCCAATCTTATAAAGTCTTTTGAGGGACGGAAAATTAAAGTTGCAGTAGCCGGTTCCACTGCCCCATTGGTCATTTCTTTGCCTCAAAGTTGCTCGGCTTTGATTGGTATTAATCGAAAAAAAGACGGTATTTTGCTGAACTTGTCACTACCAGAAAACGACCTCATTATATATATTGATGAATTTTTTCGAAGCTCTGTAGATGTACGTTTTTTCACTCAGACCATAATATGATGAAAAGTAAATAATAAGTATAATAATAATTTTAATAAATAATTTAAAAAAATAAAACTTTTTTACGCTCTTGCAATTTATCTCTTGATAACAACGTAGCATTTACAAGAATTCGCAGGAAAGCGCCGATGAAAGTTAAGAAGATAATGTTCTTAAATATTTGCTGTGGATGACTTACTTATAAACCTCTTAATTGTCAAGAATGGAGGACAAAACGGCTGCGTAGTAGAACGCTTTTCCTATCTTTCATGGCAACGCTACAGCCTTGATTAATAAAAATCTATGTTCCAGGAAAGTCATTCAGACATCCATACGAATTACACCAAATCAGATAGTTTGCATTCTGTCTGGCTCCGTTCGTCGTTTGATTTTATCGAAGCTCTTTTATTCTCTCGGGAGCTATGGACGAGCATTATGCAAAATATATGACAATTTCATTCGTTCATTTCGCTTTCACTTAATTTTTTAAGTATAAATTAATATAATAATAAAAAGTACAATTATTTTTTTCCTTGACTCGTCACAGTCCAATTTAAAATTTGCTTCAACGCGCTTTTAACAGCTTAACTAGTCTGCTTCCTTTTACTTTTGCGTTTCTTCGCTCAGTAACTTTTATGCATTTTCCAGCCTTTCTCTCATTTGCCACCTCTGCATATTCCAATGAGACGTTTCTTACGGTAATTTGCTATATTTGAATATAAACGGGAAGATACTACCATTTGTTTCCCTCCTCTTGACACTTGAGTGACGTAAATAATGCGCGCGTAGCAGGGATCATAATATTTTAATACGAGAACGCGTGGCTCGTGAACGCGAATGGTATTTGAACAATTTCCATGACGTGAATTTCGTGCTCATTTTTCTACGTGCATCGCGCAAAAAGCGGATTATGACGTTCGTTACGATTTTAACACAAGCAAGTCACATATCACAATTCTGACTTTTGACAGTTATTTTTTTTATGATCGGTGTGATTATTGATTTGTAATGAGATTTGATGCAACTGAATTAGATGCAACTGAAGTAGATGCAATGGAATTGGATGCAACTGAAGTATATGAAACGTAAAAAGATGCAACGGAAATAGATGCAACTGAAGTAGATGTAACAAAATTGAATGCAACTGAAATAGATGCAACAGAATTGGATGCAACTGAAGTAGATGCAACAAAATAGGATGCAACTGAGGTAGATGCAACAGAATTGGATGCTACTGAAGTAAATGCTTCTGAAGTAGATGCAACAAAATTGGATGCAACTGAAGTAGATGCAACGGAATTGGATGCAATCGTTTAATAGTAAATAACTTTTGTAAAAGTTTGCCTCTTCCAAAAACATGTAACAGACTTCTTTATCTTCAAAAAATAATAAAACTGGCACCCTGCATTTTTAGGGTCCAATTTCAGATATTTTACACCTAGTAATGTTTTTTTCAAATTCAAATTTTTTTTCAAGGAATATTGACGTAATTTTTAAAAAATTGCAAAAAAATTTAATACTGACATTTTTTTCTATACGGATTTACTTTACAAAAATATAACTTGTCTTAATTAAGAGTTTGTTCCTGAAAAAAAAAAACATTATTTGCTGCATCTCATGATAAAGTAACCGTGTTACGTGTAACAAAGTTAGAATTTATGATGTTGTTTTAGAAAAATCAAGCTCTTACTCTGGAGATACTGAAAATTGTGGGAAATGCTCCCCTAATGAAATGCTTTTATATGGTTTCCAGAAGCAAGAAGAAACTTCAGTAGCTAACATGATAAGCGTACGTATAGCCAATTCTGAAATTGTAGTTCATTCAATTTTTACTACTGCAAGTTAGTTTCATATTTTTTGAATTTTCTTCGAGTAAAACTATTAAATGGCAAGACATTAAAGTGTCAATTAATGATAAGAAAATGTCATTTATATTTTCTTGCTTCTGTCTTTGTATAAAAATTGAAATTTTCTCTTGTATTCATTTTCTTGCATATTTTGACATTATTTTATAATCACAGAGGTAAAGTCAACAAATTTACATCGATCCTAAAAATAATGCATCATTTTATACACCACATATAATCATGTATATCATTTGTTAATTATAAAATAATTGAATTGGACTTTCAAGTGCCAACTCAAACACGTTCTGCATGTCACAAATACGTCCTTTATGTCGTGAATCCTTGTAATTCTGACATTTCATTTCTTCCCTGAAGATTATGGCCAAAATCTTCGATCCGTTTGAAAGTTGGCAAAATTTTAGAGGTCGTAATTTGGATCACGCTTTCTTTTATGTACGTTAACGTCTCTAAACCACGTCTCTCGAGACTGCGTAAACATTTTAATAATGCCACTTAAACTTCAAAACTACTCGTGGCTTATGACTACACTTCAGAACTTTTGGGATATTCATCGTGTTAAAGTTGGTATTGTCGTATTTTATGGGGGAAAAAATAATGTCAACGGAGTTTTGCAGTTTCTTTTCAGTCGAATTTAACTAGTTTTCAAATCAGGAAATACGTCAGTTTATAAATTGTGATTTTACCATATTGTCAGAATTTTTTTACAATTCACAAAATTTATATAACAATTTCTAGAAGTCTGAAGCAGAAAATACACGAATTGGATGCAACGTAATTGGATGCAACTGAATTAGATGCAACAGAAATGGGTGCAACTGAAGTAGATGCAACGGAAATAGATGCAATGGAATCGGATGCAACTGAAGTAGATGCAACGGAATTGGATGCAACTGAAGTAGATGCAACAGAAATAGATGCAACTGAAATAAATGCAACGGAATTAGATTCGACAAAATTGGGTGTAACTGAAGTAGATGCACCAGTCAGTGGTATGAAGTAGCATAAGTCAGACCGTACAATACAAATTGGCTTACATCATTTTGATTTTTCATAATTATACAAAATATATAAAATTTATTGTCTATGTATTAAATAAAATTTTTTTATTGCTACAAGGAATTTTTTCATCAGCACAAAACACATAACTCTTCTTTCAAAATAACATGTTATTATGTTAAAAAAACTTTACTTATCCCAATGAAAATAATTTTCTTGATATATGGACAATGAAATTTACATTGGATGAATGTAACATTCTTTTCCGCAGAATAGTGCGCAGAAGGTAAAATGTAATTAATGGAACACCGTAACGTTACACTTCGATTTAGCGTTTATAAGCTCAATAATTTCCAGTCGGTGCGTGACAAATTGAAAGAGCCAATTAAAAGTTGCCCCGCGAGCTAACTTTGTATACGCGACTTTGAATTTAGCAGTTTGTCGTTGTTAGCGTTGGCTATGCCGAAGAAATGGCGTACTAGGCACGCGAACCCATTGGCGCTCTGCCAATTTCTGAGTGGCAATGACGAAACTATGTAAAACGGATAAATTTATCTCGTTAGGTTAACCGACTGGAGCATTACTTTTTTTCTTGCCGCACCTGCTCCAGAATCGCTCTTCGTAGATCGATGACCTATTTTAAACGCAGACGGATCTAACGCCGCGAGCCAGCTGATGGAGTGCATCGACTTTTCATCGTCTCTCTGTAATCGCATACTTCGCAACGAAAGCAATAAACACGTATTTTTCGCATCCCGCGTTTGCACTTGCGATATTAGCAGAGATTCGTTTATGGTGCTTCGTATCTTGCAGTGATATATTACTTTTGAACACTCTAAGTGTTTTTTTCAATTATTAGGTAAACATTTTTTTTCAGATTCTAGAATTTGTTATTTTTAACGATTTTATTTCACATTGAGAATTATTTATGGGAAATTTCACGGAAGAATGTCAAATCGGAATTTCATCTTGAATTTCAACTTCTTTCACAGTCAGTATTCGTAATTCGAAGTTGAAAATGTTGAAAACCATTAATTTCGACTTTTTTCGCCTACAAAGTTGCAAACTGAAGTAAAGTGCGTTTTTTCATTTTTAAAAGATGTTGACAAAGTTTATAACGTTGAAAAATCACACGAGAGTTTTTTTCTGAGATTTGAAGTATTGGTTTACAATTTAAATCATAAATTTTGAAATTAGAATTCAAACTTTAGAATTTGCATCAGAATTCCTGAATTTAGAATTGAAATTGCAGAATTTGAATCAAAATTCTAAGAATTTTTGAATTCTTGAATTTTTTTCACTGACTTCAGTGAATTCATGAATTCATAATTTGAATTTGAGAATATGAATAAGAATTTTCAGAATGCAGTGAAGTTTCATAGTGAATTCTTTTAATTTGTTCTTTCGTTTAGTGAACTCTTGAATTTTTTCAGTGAATTTTCGAATTTATAATTTGAATCAGAATTTTTGAATCGTAAATAAAAATTTCAGAATTTAATTCAGAATTTCTAAAATTAGAATTTAAATTTCATTAACTGAATTAGAGTTTTTGAATCTAGAATTCAAATTTCAGAATTTGAATAAGGTTTTTGATTTGAGAATTTAAATTTCAGAATTTGAATCAAAGTTTTTGAACTCATAATTCAATCTTTAGAATTATAATCAGAATTTCTGAATGTAGAATTCAAATTTCAAAATTTGCATCAGAATTCTCAGAATTTTTGAATTCTTGAATTTTTCCACTGAGTTCAGTGAATTTTTGAATTCATAATTCAGTGAAGTTTCACAGTGAATTCTTTCAATTTGTTCTTTCTTTCAGTGAATTCTTGAATTTTTTTCAGTGAATTTTCGAATTTAGAATTTAAATCAGAATTTTTAGTTCTAGAATTCAAATTTCAGAATTTGAATAAGAGTTCTTGAATTTAGAATTCAAATTTCAGAATTTGAATAAGAGTTCTTGAATTTAGAATTCAAATTTTGAATTCAGAATACAAATTACAGAATTTAAATCAGCACTTTAACTTTAGAATTTCAAATTTCAGAATTTGAATCAAAATTCTCAGAATTTTCGTATTCTTGAATTTTTTATAATTTCTTTCTTAGAGGCTTCGTCGAATTAGTTTTTTCAAGGTTTCACATTATTTTTGAAAAATCTCTGAAAAAAATTTTCATGTAATTTGTCAACGTTGTAAACTTTATGTACGTTTAAAAAGTCAATCTTATTTTAAGATGCAACAAAATTAAGGGACGACTTACAATTCAAATACTATCTTGATTTCAGTATATTTCCAAATTTATTTTCAAGCAAGCAAGTCTTAAATCAAGAATCATTATCTCAAATTACGTTGAATCATATTAATTTAAGACTTGCCTGCTTGAAATTATTTGTGAACATATATAATTTAAGATTACATTTGAATTTCAAGACGTGCCTTTATTTTGTTGCATCTTACAATAAGATTCAATTTTTACAGTGTTGTGTTTCATGTTAAATTCATCTTTGAATCGTGGATTCCAGTTTTGTTATGTATTTAATGCACACATTAATGAATGTTGTAGTGTTTTTTCAAAATTAGTTTGAGTTAAACGCCTACGACTATTTTTTCACAATTTTCTTTATTTTTATTTTTTTTATTTTCAATCAGCTTAATTTATACCAATATTTTTTTTACGTATTTATTTCTCATTTTTTAAATATTTTTTTACTATGCAGTTAATCGGAAAATAGATTTTTATTTACAAGTTTTTTAACAAGAAACACTAAATTCAAATAATGAGAAAACAAATCATTATTTTACAAACGCATTTATACAGTTGATTGAATATTGCGTTAAAAAATTTTTTTTTCAAAATTCCTGTATCCGAAATATTATTATAGAATCCCGAATTTTTCCATTCTTGAAATCTTGAATTTCTCAATAATTTCAGAACTATTTTCATATTATTTAAATATTTTAATTTTTACTTTGATAGTTAATAAAAGAAATTCTTCAATTAGTTAACAGTAAATTAATTTCATTGTGCATATTATTATTTAAAAGTTTATTCACTTGTAGAATCGTTCTGTAATTAATGCAAAATCGAAATATTTACAATATCTGAAAAAAACTGATTACCATTTTATCACGTTCGTGAAGTTCTTCTGCCTTTGGATTTAATGGAATTTATGTTTCTATTATTTTTCTCGGTCGGCAAATTCTTATTCGTAAGTTTGAAGAGAGGGAAATTGAGTTTTAAACTTTCGAGTAAAAGTTTCAGGTGTTCTAAATTGAATGTACTCAACATTCATGATTTCTGATATTCAAACTTCTGATGTGTGAATATGGTAATCGCATGAATTGAGTATTACGGAATTTCAGTTAAAGGCGATAAAAAAAATTAATGGAAAAGAATTTTAGATTTCATTGTTTCAACAATCTATATTTCAAATTTTGCCAAAATTTTTTTTTTAACTTTTTAGATTCTTTCACTAATTTTGTGTTTTACGTGATGAAGTAACATTTTGTTTTTTTATTTATAAAAACTCAATAAAAACAGCTTAAAAGTGTAGAAAGTGCAAATGAAATCATGTATTTTTGAAAAAAATATTATTTAGACCATCACAATAAAAATTGTTAAACTCAGGTTTTCAAGTTTCCTATTTTACAAAAAAAAGTTACTATTTTCATCTAGACTTTTTTATAATCTTAAAAAATAACAAGATTCCATGTAATTTTTCGCAATAAATAACATTCAAAAAATTGCAAGTCTTACTCTCGTAAAAAAAACAATAGTACTTTTGTTAACGAAAAATTTTTTTTCTACATAACTCATTTTAAAAAATGAGTATAAACGTGGGAACATACTGTATTTTATAATTTTTTTTTTCATTTATAAATGAAGAATTATTTAACATAATGTCCATTACATCACCTTGAATCATTAATTTCTTTAGAATACGGAATTGCAGAAACATCTCGTGAAAAAAATTTTTCATCTTTTTTCATCCCAAGCTTATCCATTTATGAGATTTCTCGTATCAAAAACATGTTTCTGAAATTACCCGAATTACTAAAACACAAATCACTTTTATACTCTACGTCGTAACGTGACTGTGACAGAAATGGCATACTAGTGATGAATACATTTCAATTACGTTTCGGAATGCAGGCTGTGAAAGTTTTCAATCAGGAAATAGTTCGGAATGGAACTCGACTTAAAAAGTGCAAAAATATTGCGGGAGCATGACACGCTGTACACGACACATAAAGTAAAGTTGTAATATGCATATTTTACTGTAATTTATCAAACTTGCAGGAAATAAAAATATTGGAAAATAATTGTGAGAAAATTTTGTAATTTGTCACGATTTAACTTTTGTATTAAAAATTCAAACATTAAACTGGAAATTGAGACTAAAAATAAAATTTTTTCTTCCAAAAGTATTGTTGACTTAATTGTTAACTGCTAGTTTGTAAATAACAATGAACCGCGAATTTCGAATAATGCTTTTTGCGCCAGAAGCAGCTAGAGTTGCAACCGTTCTAGGGGCTCTTAAATTTTTCTCTCGTTGAATAATATTTTCGTTGGCGCTCCTCGAATGAAGCTTCCACGCGTATTGTTCGCGGTATCAAAGGAAAATTAAAATATACAACGGACATTGTTTCATGTTCCATTAAAATTTCCATCCACGCCTCGGCAATCACACGCAGAGTATTTCACTATCGCGATTCGCCTCTAGGGCTTTTTGTACAAAAAAGAGGTCGGGACCCGAAAGAAAAGAGCCAAGTCTCGTTTGACTCGTGCAAAAGTGCGATAAATCGTCCGAGTTTGGAGAAGATTCGTACGCTGAAATCTCGAGGCAAATTCGTGGGGAGACCTTTTTTTATCGAGGTTTTTTACGTGTATAAATTTTCGTGAAATATTTGGCTTTGACAAAAACGTACTGAAAGTTCAAAGTTCTTTTAGTATTGCGAATCATGAGTTGTCTGGGGGAGTGACAGAAGGTGATTTATTCGGGTGTGAAGTAATTAAAACATAAGTGAAGGTCTTCGAAAATGTTCATAGTGTCATTTCTTCGCAATATGCAGTATAATGTTTTTGAATGTAAATCTGAAAAACACGAAGAGTATTTGGAAATTTCAAAGAAAATAAGTTGGTACAAATCTAATTGAATTTGAAGATTTTTGACGAGTTCGAATTGATATACGAAATGATAACAATTTTGAAAAGTTACCTAATTATTGTTGAGAGTTTCAATAATTTTTTAATGGTTCTATGAATGTTTAAAAATGTATAGAAATTTAGGAAATTTTCATGTTTTTCAAACTGCGTTTATGATTATATTTATGCATGATGAGGTATTTTATAATTACCTTGAAAAGTATTAAATTACAAAAAACTTTTATGAGTTGGACAAATTTATTTGACATTTGAGAATTTGTAAAGTTGTTCGAAATTTGATGGTTTTGGTTTATAATAAATAAAAATCAATTCATAATAAATGAATAGATTTATAATAAATAAAGTTTATAAATGTTTAAAATTCAAAAGGTTGTCGAAAATTTTATAGAATTTGGTAATATTGTATATTTTTGAAAATATTTATGAAACTTGTAGATTGTGTTTATCATCATATTCATCCAAAATATGCAATTAGTAATATTTTTTTATTTCAAGTATATTTACGTAAAATATCAGTGAATTGGACAAATTTGTGTTAAATTCGGACATTTTTTTAATAGTTTGCAATATAAAATAAATTTTGAAAATTTTTCACTATTCGGAAATATTGATATTTTTGACGATCATTATTATTTTAACGGAAATAAAAAAATTCGTAGGATTTCAATATATGTTTATAAATATTTTGGTTTTCGTTCATTACTTGATTTTTTCAAAATAGGCTTGATAATTTTTTTTCATTCTTCACGTATGATATAATTAAAAAAACTTGGAAAATATAAAAAAATTTCGAAAAAACCTTACAAGTTCCCAGAGTGTCATTTAGCATGAAACATTTCTTTAAAATTTCGAAATTTTCGAATAGTTTGCATTATGTTTATAATTCCAGAAAAAAAGAAAACATTAAAAATTAAAAATATCGTTAATATTTCTATGAAATTCGAAAAAATTGTATAATTTCGGAAGATGTTAACAAATAATGTAAGTTCTCTTCATAATCATATTTCCTCGGAATATGCATAATAACGTACTTATAATTTTTCATTTTTTTTTTTCATGGTTCACCCAAATACTTAAAAAAAATTACAAATCACGAAAAAACTGAATGAGACTGACGATTTTTTCGATAATTTTTATAGTTTTAAATAGTTTAAACTATTTGGAACGTTTGGAACTTGGACAATGTATTAAAATTCAAAAAACATGAAATTATGATGATCATCGAAAATTTCGAAAAATTTATAAAATTCAGAAAATATACAATTATTTTGTAGATTCTGGAAAATTTTGAAATTTATGTACAAATATATAAACCATCTTTTATTTCTATTTAATGAAATCAAAAAACGTTTCGTTGTACCTAGATGGTAGATAATTTTGTGAATTGAAATTTGATAATAAAATCTGGATTTTTA
The DNA here is from genome assembly GCA_030522825.1 of Platygaster orseoliae. Lineage (NCBI taxonomy): Eukaryota > Metazoa > Arthropoda > Insecta > Hymenoptera > Platygastridae > Platygaster > Platygaster orseoliae. The sequence continues at coordinate 16,526 of JAPYZL010169373.1, forward strand.
CTAAATGTTATTACATTTTTAAAAATGTGAACCCTTTTTTTTCATCTTTGTTTGTCTTCGCTAAGAAGATTTGAAATTGAAAATCGGTTAGAAACGTTGGGGGGATGATAGATAAAATTTCGGAATGAATTAAAAAAAAGAATATTGCAGTACCTTCATTTAATTATTGAAATCATTTTATTGTTGAATGGTTATTTCCATGAAAGTTTCACCATATTATTATCAACTCATTAAGAAACAATCGTTTTTCATCTTCAACGTTAATAATGCTATAGCGATTCATTTATTTGAATTTTTTACAAAATTAAAGCAAAAAAGGTAATAATTAAATAATATAACAATAGCCCTCGCGGTCCCTCGGTCCATGGAGTTCCATGGACAGCCGTGGACAGCCGTGGACTGAAATCTGAGCCTGAGTTTTTAAAGCAAAAACTGACGAGT
>JAPYZL010169388.1:0-10568 GCA_030522825.1 Platygaster orseoliae
GGAATGTGTTTACGACATTGTTCGCGTAACTGCGTAATAGATTTTTCGAGAACCATGGTGTTTATCGAGTTCTAAAAATAGCCTTTGAAAACGTGACTTAATCGCTTAGGAATCACGTAATCGTTTCCGAGGACGCGTAAACACTCGTCGTGATGTTGCATAATACCGCTCTGTGATTGATTCATGCGAAAGGGGCGGGGCTTAAATGTGGTGGGGATTCAGCTATAAAAGGAGGAGCATCGCGGCGGCAGCGTCAGTGCATCAGCAAACATAGATTTCTCGAAGCTTAACGCAATCGCTCGTCTGCAGAACTTTTTCCCGACGAAAAAAATCGCGTAGTTGGAGAAAGATAAATTATACGCCATTACCAACATTCGCGAAGTTACCACGAAATACGGAACAAGTGTCGTTAATACTCTCGGGAGGAATTCGACGTGTTCTTACCTGCCCGAATCACAAACGCTTTGCAGGAAAGTCACATGGACGAGATGCGGGAACACCATTTCCACTTCCTATTGCTTGGTGGATTATCAACTGCCTGTGAATTCGTTCCACCATTGAAAATTAAGAAAATGAAGAAGTGAAAATTCTGTATTGTTTTACATTACCTTGTGTTGGTTCATGAATAAATAATGGAGGAGCAAAATAAAACGGTCGTGCTCCACAGCAAGGGGCGGGGCTGGGCCCCTTGTACAAAAAAAACAAAACAAAACAAAACGTAATGGGTCACCTGGTGGCGGTAAGGAGAAGGGTCAAGGGTGGGGGGCGTGGCTAAAAGTGGGGGCAGGGGGTGTGGCCAGGGTTAGGGGCAGGAAAGGGGGAGGGAGGAGATAAAAAATGTCACACATCACGATATACACATCACAAAATGTCACAACATCACAATATCACAACACTACAATGTCACAACATCACAATATCACAACAGTACAATGTCACAACATCACAATGTCACAATTAGACAACATCACAATGTCACAACATCACAATTAGACAACATCACAATGTCACAACATCACAATGTCACAAACATCACAATGTCACATTCAGACAACATCACAATGTCACAAAATGTCACCATATCACAACACTACAATGTCACAATTAGTCAACATCACAACATCACAATGTGAAAACATCACAATATCACAAAATCACAATGTCACGACATCACAGTGTCACAAAATCACAATGTCACGACATCACAGTGTCACAACATCACAATGTCACAAAATATCACAGTGACACAACATCACAACATCACAATATCACTACATCACAATATCAAAACATGTCACAACATCCGACTCAAGACTCACGACTTAAAACTTACGACTCACGAGGTCACGTGGTGGGGAGAGGGGTGGGGGAGGGGGGTCACGTGATGGGGAGAGGGGTGGGGGAGGGGGGTCACGTGGTGGGTCGAGAAGTGGGGGGGCTGAACTCTCTCTGTTTAACTTGTTTATTTCTATGTTCTTTTATCCTTGTCTTGAGTTTCCTCTTTGTCTCGCCTATGTAAACTCAAGACAAGGATAAAAGTACATAGAAATAACGTAGGACATTCGATTGAGACACATAATGTTACTAATCACCGTTTAGAATATAATCATGATTTTGACTGGGATAACGCTGAAATTTTGAATTTTGAAAATAATTATCGTAAGAGACATAGCTGAAATGGCATTCATAAAGACAAGGAGAAAGAATATTAATAAACAGACAGATACCTCCAATTTAAATGCGAATGATGATAAATTATTGAGGAGGATTTTTTGATTTTTGGTTTTTTCTGTGTTGTGTTGATAGTTGTTATTGATGAGTTTTGGTAATATGAATTTAGTTGGCTTTATCGAATTTTGAGACATTATATCGACGCTTCAGAATTTTCTGATCAGTTTCCGTTGTGTCCTTGTAAAATAAACACTTGACGATATTAATACGGTTCAGTTCAGAATTTTATTAGTTACTTGGACGTATTGTTCTCTTACATATTGATAAATAGGCCAATTTCCTTTTTCACGCTTTTTTATACTCTTAATACTCGAATAGAACGCGACCGTATGGCACATCTTGCATCACGAAGAGGATTAAATTCCGATATGAGTAATGAAGCTTTCAATCAAGATCAAACGTTGAACTATACTTCACATTCGAAAATTGCAATTGGTCAAATAGATGTGATTTGCTCAGACTGTAATGCACGAAAATTTCCAAATGAAGCTTTAGGAATGTGTTGCTGTAATGGAAAGGTGTCACTTCCATCACTTGGATATCCACCTGGGCCACTATTAAGTTTGACTTCAGGAATTACTGATGAGTCTGAACTTTTTCTAAAAGATATTCACAAGTACAACTCTTGCTTCCAAATGACTTCTTTTGGAGCAAGAAAAGTGATAACGACAGCAGGATATATGCTAACGTTTAAGTTTCAAGAACAAGTGTATCATCTAGCAGGATCGCTGTTACCTGAGTCTAATAATAACCCGCATTTTTTACAAATATATTTCACAATTTGATAGGAAATAGCGACATTGAGACGGATCAACGGTGCGACAACAATGCAGGTGTAAATCGTGAAATTTTACGGTCATTGCAACAAATGCTACACGAAAAAAATAACTTAGTCCGAATTTTCAAAAACGCTCTTGAACGAATGCCAGCTAATGAATACAAAATTATGATTAAAGCAGACAGAACTCCAGCAGGTGAGCGCGTTAGACGTTTCAATGCTCCAACATCTGATGAAGTTGCAATGATCATTACCGGTAATGAATTTGACAAGAGAGATATTGTGCTTCACAAAAAAAGTAACAACTTACAGCGAATTTCATAAACCCACCGATCGTATGACGCTCTTCAATATTTTTTTTTAAGGGTTTTGTACCAATTTTATTTAAAAAAGAAAAAGACATATTCTTAGTAGTAGTATCCAAGAAAAAAAAACAAGTAGAATTATAAAAAAATATTAACAATTGTCGGAGTTGTGACCCTTTTCCCGAAACGTTTTTTTTTTTTTGCTGAGGTCTGCAGCACTCAGTAAAAAGCCTTTGACCATGAAACGCGTTCCGTTTCACTTTGGGTATAGAAACAGATGTTTTATCACCGTGAAACGCAAAAAATTTCATATGCCACCATTTGATGGTGAAAAGGTCACCGTTTCAGTGGAAGAAGTAACGCACGCGCGCTCGTCCATGCGGGTGAGAGGAGGGGGATCGGGATTGAGGAGAAACGACGAATGAAACGGTAATCGTTTTACTTTTAAACGCTTCTTTCACGAAGAAACGAAAATATTAATTCACTGTGATACTTTTTTCTTTTCTTCGTGAAACGGCATTGCGTTTCGAGATAGAAATGGCGGCACGTTTCATACGAAAACAGAAATTTCTCTGAGTGAGTGATCACTCTCCAAAGCGAACAGCTTGACTGAAACCAAAAAAGTAAAAAAATTATTAAAGAAAAATGAATCCTGGTGTACTTGATTCTTTCGTCATTCAAAAATTTTTTATTCTTCGTTTTAATTATTTGTTTAAAATTTTGACCACTTCGAAAATCGATTTGTTTATTTTTCATGGCTATTTTATTGGAAAAAAAATTTTTTTTGGAAACCGTATCGTTGAAATAAACGACAATACATTTTTCTTTTATAATTTTTTTACTTTTTTGGTTTCTGTTAAGCTGTTCGCTTTTGGGAGTGATCACCGCAAACCTCTGCAAAAAAAACGCATTTCGGGAAAAGGGTCGCAACTCCGAAAATTTTTAATATCATTTAATAATTCAACTTGTTTTTTTTTTTTTTTTCTTTGATTTTACTACCAAAAATAAGTCTTTTGCCTTTTCAAATGAAATGGGCAAAAAATCCTTGAAAAAAATCACGAACTTAGCTCACTTTTTTTCCTCAACTTTGTATATAACCTCTTCATTGCCTTAACAAATGACTTATTGACCCTTCGAACCGCAGGAATATCCTTGAGAGTTTTTTCTCCTCCAGGTTTTTGAGATCCTATTCTGTTCATTTTCTTCTGAAGGTTCATCTTCTGAAGATGACGAAATTAATTGATTTTGACATAATTATATTGATATAGATAAATCAACAGTTTCTAAATACAGTACTTTGTTCTTTCTGTGAGAAAAAAGAATAATACGAAAAGTATTATATCTATTTTGATTTACCATATTCAAAACTCATTCTTGTTAAATACTTAAAGTTTTTTGTGTTCAAAATTATTCAATTAATGCATTGGATTGGAAAAAAATTAGAGATTACGTTCGAAGAAAATGAATAGACTAGCTAGGAGCTCAAAAACCTGGAGCAAAAAAAACGCTCAGCGATTCCTGCGGTGCGAAGGGTTAATAATTCAATTTTTACAGTATGGAAATGGAAATCATTTGTTTTCATTTTTGCAACTTTCGATTTTTCGGACAAATTATTGTAGGGGAGAGGCACGTAGGTTGGTCATAGTTTCTTTTTGGGGTTGCCATTTTTAACCCTGGTAAGTTAAAGCGTAAAATTATATACCGTTGGAAAGCTACAAAAAACTAAGTTTTTTTGCGATGTAAAAATGCTGCAGCCGAAAAGTACGTTCAAAAAAATATGGATCAAGTATTGCCCTTACATTACTGCAATGAAACCGGCGGACGATTTATGCTATGTTTGCTGACAGCAAACTTTTGCACTAGCACAATTTGCTAATCTAGATGACCAAAAAAAAGCGGAAGCTCTCAATGTCGCCGTCGAACACTTAAGTCTGTCAAAAGTTCAACGCAATCACTACAATACATGTAGAGATGAGGCTAAGTCGGCAAATCCAACTGAATTATTTGTTTTATCATCAATTATGCCAAAAATGTGTCCTACCTAAGCAGTCCCCAACAAGTTGGGACGTCGTATTTCGAGGCTTTGTGTAAATTTAGTATATTTTGGGTGCAAAATGAAGTGAACCATATTCAAACTAATTTTCTAATTGACAAAGAAGACACAACCGGAAAAGGGGCAAATTCCGTTATTAGTATGCTGGATTACTATCTCGAAAAATTTCCAGCCAAAACGATCATACTTTTTTCTGATAACTGCGTTGGGTAGAATAAAAATAATACCATGATGCATTACCTCCTTTGGAGAGTAATGACAAAAAGGAATGAAAAGATTTTTTTTAATTTTATGTTGACCGGGCATACCAAATTTAGCCCAGACAGAAATTTTGGTTTATTGAAAACTAAGTATGTCAAATCGAATGTAGATTGTTTACAAGATCTCATTCAAATTGTCGATTCTTCGTCCCCTAACGGCATTCGTGAGAAAGATTTTTTTTTTAATTTTTACGTTTTGCGCAGGTCCTACTTTCACAGTCGATGGTAACGAAGAATCATTTCGCTGTTTGATGAGCCTCATCTACTTAAGGGCATACGTAATAATTTGCTTAACAAAAATCTTGTTTGTCTGCGATTCCGTCAACTTGAAGGCCGTGGAACGTGGGACGTCATCAAAAACGCGTTTGCCATTGATTTATCACGAAGAAAAAAGCACCAGATGATAAAAATCACTGATCAACATGTAGACCTCAAAGGCAAGAAAAAAAATGCGAGTTTTCCTCGCCTAGCAGTTACTATGCAACGCATTTGCTACTTGCATTGAATCAATAGTTGCCGACCAAGGTGAAATAAAGATTTTAAATCTACTTATCTTTAGAATTATATTTCAAGGAGTAAATTTCTAGTCAAGCTTTCAAATTTTGAGACACTTTCTCTTACAAATATTTTTTTAGCTCAAGAAAAACCTTCGCCAGCATTTCAGCGAGGGTCCATTTTTCTAGACAGCAACGATGGTCGAGATGCTGTCGTTATAGCGAAGATATGAAAATTATTCAATGAACTTTTCGATTCGCTGAATGGCGGGCTAACTGATTCGAGTAATAAATTCCTTGCGTTGTGCAGTCTCCCAGGATACAGCCTATCAAAAATTTTGGCAGGAAGCCCAAGAAATTTTAAAAAAGATGAAATTTGTTATTAGCGATTGCGGGAAAACAGTTTCCATGCCGTCTATTCAAAACTGGATAAAAACAGTAGAATGTTTCGAGCACTTGTGGCTTCGATTGCGAGCTGAAAATTTCGAATGTTTCTATGCCAGATTCGCCAATCAGGATGCACTCGAAGATATTTTTTCGGGCGCATCGGATCGTTCGGAGCACTTTTGACTCTTGAATTTTCCACGTTTTTTCGGTAACAATTCGAGAAGTGCTTAGTACTTGCTGTTCAAGTTGGCTTGAACCTTAGCTGTTGATGAAAATTTATTCAGATATAGAAATACATGATTGTAATTTCGGTAAATATATAATCGAGGCAATATCTAGTGTCCTAACTTGCCTCAGATGCGGGGCAAGTTAAGATCAGTAAACAATCTTATCTCTACTAAATCGTGGTTAAATTTTAATAAAAAAAGGTCATAATAATCATTTTTTAAGTATTTTATATTCATTGTGCAGACATTTATATTCATTGTGCAGACATTCATTGTGCAGACATTAAAACAGTGTTTGACCTTACTGTATGTCAGAGTGACAGTCTATTCGTGTTTCGTGTAATTTTCTTCAGTTGAGATAACACCAGCGAGTTTGAAAATTATGCTGAATAGATGTCATTGTAAAATAAAAAAAAAATCAAGAAAAATTGACAATTACGCACGTAATTGGCTTCGTAGCTTAAAAAATTCAAATTGCAGTTTCGTTTCGACCGTTCACATCGAATGATAGTAGAATTTTCGAATTAATAACACTTCATATTTTCGAATATATCCGTTTTATTATTTATTTCGTACTGTTTTGTTCAGATTTTTTAAGAAAACAACCCTTTAATGTGATTCCAAAGTATTATTCAGTTGCTTTATGATTTGAAATACTTTTTGGTGTCTTAAAAAATTTCTTTCCAAATTCCGAGAATTCGAAATTGTGGAATTCTAACGCTGCTAGATTTTCAACACTTTCGCAAATAATTTTTTTTTTTTCATCAATCAGTGATTCGTAATATTTTGTCAAACGTCATTTTTCCTACATTACCCTAGCCGAACATTTAACATATATAATAATTATAATTTTTTTGAAACCAAAAATCTGAAAAATTTCTATATTTCATGCTATTCGTAGAATTTCACAGTATTTTTTTATATTTTGATAGATTTTTTAATTTACAGGATACTCACTACAGATTTATAGAATTCTATATTCATAAGTATTGCAATTTTTAATGATTTAGAGTTTCTAGTATTACTATGAACTTTCAGAAATTTTTGGATTGCTATATAGATTTCAAGAATTTTATTGTATGTTTTACAATTCTAACTTTAGATTTTAAGTGTTTTCAAAGATTTCTAGAAAAATCAGGTCTACGTAGGTTTTGAAAATCCAGTAAATTTTTTATACTTCCGTATTTTCTTCAACGTTCATTGGATTTTGCGGTGTATGACAGTATTCCTCTAGATTTGTGATGTTTCTATAGTTTTTTATATACGTTTTTCTAGAATTCCAAGTTTAATAGATCGCACTGTTTTGTTCAGATTTTTTTAGAAAATAACCCTCTTATGCGTATGTATTTAGTTGCTTTATGATTTGAAATACTTTTCGGTTTATTAATAAATTTCTGTCTAAACTTCCGGGATTTTAATTTGTGAAATTCAATGTTTTCTTGATTTTCAACACTTACGCAAATAAATTGTTTCTTCATCAATCAGTAGGCCAAATTATTTTGTCAAATATAATTTTTTCTATATTACCCTAGCCGAACATGAATAAATATAATTTTTTTGAAACTAGTAATTTGAAACATTTCCGTATTCCATGCTTTTCTTAGAATTTTGCAGTTTTTTTCAATGTTTTCATAGATTTTTTGAATTTACAGGTACTCATTACAGATTTATAGAAATCTATATTCATAATAATTACAAATTACATTGGTTTTTAGTTTCATGTTCCCTTTATAGTTTTTGTACAGGTCGACAAGTCTGTACAAGAGGATAAAAGTGGTGGATAAAAGTGGTGGATAAAAATAAAGATGCCGAAAAAGAAAGAATGAAGAAGAAGGAAGAAGAGTTGGAAAGAAAGAAGCGAGAGGAGGAAGTGGAGAAGGAAAAAAAAGAAAGGAGGAAGAGGAGGAAAAACGAAAAAGAGAGAGAGAGAGGAGAAAGAGAGAGTGAGGAAGAAGGAAGAGCAGTTGGCGAGAAAGAAGAGGGAAGATGAATCGGAGAAGAAAAAAAAGAAAGGAGGAAGCACGAAAGAAAGAGAGAGAGAACAGAATGAAAGTAGAGAAAGAGAAAGAAGGAAAAGGAAGGAATGGGAAGAAGAGAGAAGGCGGAGGAAGAAGAGGTTGGACGAAGAGAGAAGGCGCAGAAAGACACGAAGATTATCAGACGAATGGTGGAAGGCGGGGCGACGGGAGAAAAAAACCAACCGCGATTCGGTTGGCGCAAAAATCAACCAGGAAAGCAACGTAATAATGCGAAAGGTTAGTAACAATGTAAGCAATGAGCAATCTGACAAGTAGTACATTACCGAAAATGTTGTTCCATTCGAAATTATTTATCTGTTACAGGAAGTAAAGGAAAAACTGAGAAGGGCGAAAAAAAATCAGGCTCTGGCAGAGAGGAGAAAAGAAAAAGTGGAAAAATGAAATAGTCAAAACCCTCCTTCCTCAAACTCTCTTCCTTCCTCAACCTGTTTCCCCTCTTCAAACCCTGTACCCTCGTCAAACCGTTTCCCCTGTGTAAACTCTTTTTCCTCCTTGAACCGTTTCCTCTCATCAAACACTTTACCCTCCCAAAACACTTTCCCCTCCCAAAATACTTTCCCCTCCCAAAACACTTTTACCTCCCAAAACACTTTTCCCTTCTCCAGCACTTTTGTCTCCTTTAACTCTTTCACCTCCTCCAACCTTTTCCCCTCCTCCAACCCTTTTTCCTCCTCCAACCACTTCCCCTTCTCAAATGAATCTTTTATCTATATTCCTGCTCCGTATACGCAATTTTTTATTAAAGAAAAGTTAAAAGTTTAAGTTTGTGTACTTATTATATTCCCATTTCTTCTCTATTTCCAAGAATTCAGTTCTTTATGTGAGTGTACGAAACTGTGTGTGTGCTACAAGTGACGTTTCGCGGCTTATGTATTTTTCTAATGTAATAATTGAAAATTACGAAAAAATTATTTGGCTCCAATTTAGAAACATTTGAAAAATTTATATTATTCATGAATAATATTATTATTTGAATTATTTTTGATTATAAGGACAGAAAAAATTTATTACAAAGTGGCAGTCACTACTAAAATTCAAAAAATTAATGGGTTCGGCAGAATTTGATAGAGTCGGGCGACTCGGACGTTTACGTTGAGGCAAACGTACTTTTCAGAAAGACGATTTCAGAGAAGCTGAATTCATGTCCACGAAGTAGGTAGGTACATATAACTTACATGGTCTTCTAATAATATGGATGATTTTTTTTTCGATAGCGCTTACCGTAAAAAAATGCATCTAGTCACATGTTTGTATTACCTATTTTCATTTGAAATCATTCATTAGCTACAAGTACATGATAAATATGATCTTCATATATTTATAGCTGAGTAAAAAATTAGTTCATATAATGAGTTTCAATATACGGGCAAAAATTTTTCCAGCTTAAAAGATGTTATTTTTGTACGGCAGCCCACGAATTTAAAAACCTACATACATACAATAAACCTACATTTATTTCCTAGTCTTCTAGAGTATCATAAATCTTAAATTTCAACAAGTTAGCCGTATCTGCATACCATGAATGTGAACTGTAGGCCATGGTTTTTTTTATTGTTTTTCACCCATCACTTTATTACAATAGCATATAACATGGTAAATTTTTATCCTGTTTTCGCTATTACTTATTTCCCTGTCAGCTTTTGTGTATCTGCACATCTGCAGGATGAAAAAGAGTAGTCAAAAAAATCAAACAAATTTTCTTGGCATTATTTCAAAATCAATTACTACAGTATAATTAATACATTCATCGTTTATTACATGCGATGAATAGGCGATGAAAAAAATCCAGAATACTGCGATTTCCAGGTAATATAAATATATGTGGTATAGGATAAGTTATGAAAACATTTCCTTTTCCTTACAATATCAAATTTTCATCATAGATTGTTACATTCAATTCGTTTATACTGATACTAAAACCGTTTGATTCATGCAAGATAAGTAGATAGGCTAGGGGGATACGCCCCCCCCCACTCCAACTCCAATCACGTGACCTCCCCCCACCACTTGACCCCGCCCCCTACCCCCACCCCTATCACCTGATTGGTGCCCCGCCCCCTACCCCACCCCTGTCACCTGATTGGTGCCCCACCCCTCAAGCCCCGCTCCTTACCGCCACCACTGTTACCTGATCGGTCCCCCACCCCTCAGGCCCCGCCCCTTACCCCCACCATTGTTACCTGATTGGTCCCCCTGCTCTCTGAGTCCTACCCCTTCCCCCACCCCTCCCCACCTCCGTCACTTGATTTTTCCCCTCCCCTATGAGTTTTTAGGGGTTTTCCGCGGATTTTTCG